>JAHWFP010108233.1:143788-155925 GCA_023313725.1 Lithobius niger
ACTAGCCGGGCGCTCTAACCACTGCGCTACCGGGGCGGGTACTGGCTCTTTGTTTACTACTTGCATTTTTTCTAGTGTGGAGGCCAAGAAGCAATGTTGCTATCCTTCCTAGTATGTATGTTTGTGATCTTTAGGTCACCACTGAGAAAGATTGAACAGCTACTTAGTTCGGCTGGAGCCTGTAGCCAGTACACGCCCCGGTAGTGCAGTGGTTAGATAGCCCGGCTAGTAAACGGGATGTCCTGGGTTCAAGTCCCAGTCGGGGCAGTTGTCTTTTCTTTCTTTCTCAGACTAGTGTTTTGTGTAACCTCACAAGGACAGTCTTTAATGCAGACTGCTTGCTTCATTTACACAGTCTTCATAAAATAAAATATCATATGCATGCTACATACATGAGTCGCCCAGAAACTGGTATGTTTCTGAATACAATATCACTTGTTTGGTCCCGTGCTGGCGACCAAGCTATCAAAATCAGTTCTAACATGCTTTTAACGTATTTGATAATTTTCATGCTACATAGTAACAAAAAAAGCATTAGGACAAGGGAGGGGACAGGATACCTGTTTTGTTACCCCGTTAAGTCGTATTCGCTTAACCCCTTTATTTAAATGTCATTTACTGTTATTCCCAATGAAAATTTTCCACGATTGTGTGCCTATTGCGTACTTAATATTTAAAATATTTTAACATACTCCACGTTTTGGTAGTATCTTTGTTAGTGTCTGCATTTGACTCTAAGTTTCATTTTCGTAGCAGCATAACAAGTACTGCAACTCATTACATATGCGGCTCATTTTGATATGGTGTGTAAAATATATTTACATTTAGTTGTATCTGTTTCACCCATTTGACTACTACGAGACAGTTCACACTAACCCGTGTGGAAAGCCGTCAATCGTAGCTTTTTAAGAAATAACTGTATTCATGTTTGTCTGTTTTCCGTTCTGACTACCACGTGACAGTTCAAACTGACCAATACAGAAAGTCATCTATCGTGGCATTTTAAGAACCTTGTTAATGTATATGAATGTTAACCTATTTTGACTATCGTGCTCAGGTCGAACCTAACAGTTAAGGTTCCGCCAGCAAACATGACTTTTAGAAATTACTGTGTTTTCTCACAATAAATGTTATACCACAGGATTTGATCGGCACAATCCTTGAGCCTAATGTTGTGCGATGCTCTAGTGACTCGTATTCGTTACTAAATGTAACGTTAGTGAATGTAACTAATGTAACGTTAGTGAATGTTATGGAGCGATTTGTCTGTAAGGCTATCGCCTATAATGAGTTCTTTTGCCTGACAAAAGAACCGTTTTGCCTATGCTATCTACATTGGTCCTCCTGAACGTAAGCGACCAATACATAGGAATAGTCAGATGCTGGAATTCTAAAATTCCAGAACCTACGATTTAAAATAAATCGAAATGCAGCAATCATACAACATTTTCTTTTTTTTCTTTTCAGATATGCAAGGTTCCAATAACCTGCTGTCATAGACATTATTTTTTTTTTGTATCTAAGCGTTGAGACTGCAAACTGTTTAACTTAGAATATGCACAACATCCATATGCCTGCTAATTTAATTTTGAATATCTTGTTCAGAGCGATGTTGCACCGCTTACGTGGTGGCTAGCATCGGAAGTCATTTTAACTACATATTTTTTTCAATTAAGGGGGACGAAGTTTCGTCCGACTTCCAAGTCACTGAGTGACAATGTAAGTACAGTCCTAGTTACACTGGGCGAATCAAATAATACGAGTTGGTCAGACTCCATCATTGATTCGCTAGGCTATAAGTCTGCACTTAAAACACTAAAATATCACATGCGGTTGTTGCCAACCAGGGAAAGTGCTTTCCAGCATGCGGTAGATCTTTCAAGGTTTTTTCACTACAACCTGAGTAAACGTGTGTAATCTGTTCCTTAGGAACTTACGTGTGAGGTACTTTGAAACTTAGTGTAACCATTAAAATGAACTTACTTCTGGCGTTCCAGGTCTTAAGCGTACCTCACCCTTTATCAACTTGGATTCACATAGTGAACCATTTTACATAATTAATGTTAAGGGTGCCTTACCATAGGTAACAGCAATGTTTATACGTTATAAGTTTTACAATGAGTAATAACAACGTTTTCCCCAAGTTAATTAAGCTTTACTATGGGTAACAGCAATGTTTTTCAAGTTAATAAGCTTTACAATGAGTAATAGCAATGTTTTTTCAAAGTCAGTTCAGCTTTACAATGAGTACAGGAATGTTTTCCAAATTAATTGAGCTTTACAATGAGTAACAGGAATGTTTTCCCAAATTAATTGAGCTTTACAATGAGTAATTGGAATGTTTTCCAAGTTAATAAGTTTTTTTTATGGTGCTCCATTAACCTATGGAAGTTTCTATATTTTAAATTTGCATGGTAATGGTAGTTATTTTATGTGTGCCGTGGCAAGAAGGGGTGGGGTGTATAATTTACACTGATGTTTTCACCACAAGGCTAGGGATCACTTATCTTTTTTATGCATTAGTCCCGGATCATGGTGGAATGATCCCTGTTCTATTATTTAGCCTCTTTTCTCCATTTATCTGCCATCCTGACACTTTACCACAATTCACTGTATGTTGCACAATTTTCTGAAAATACGTGAATTTTGGACTACATCAGTTATGTTATATTCACATATATTTCTATGTTATCTGAAAACATATCGCAATTATTTACACTTTTATATTCAAAATAGTGATTTTTATATATTTTATTTCATTGAAATAATGTTTCAGAATTTTCTTTTCTTATTTTAAAAGAATAGTTCTGTATTTTCCCACTATGGAGTGAGTCTGCTAATTTTAGCTACTTGGGTGGCTAGCAAGCTGTTGTCATGGTCAAGGGTGAGTTGTCCTGACCTACATTGACCATACCTTTCACTTGCTGATCATTGCACTTGAGCATGGTCACTCTCTCTATTGAGGGAAGGGGATCGGCAATAAACAAAAGTGGTCGGAGGGTTGAAAGGGTTGGGGGCACGGCTCTGGGTCATGCTGGCTTGATCTGACCTCAAAATGCGGCCTGGTCGAGGCCATGTAAACAATAGTTGATGGTCACTATATGAGTAGAGGGGGAGAGCTATGTCCCTTGGAAAAGAGACGGCCCCTTTTCGTGACGTCATGCCTGAAATTTACACCCATTGGTTTTGCCAACTTCCGTTTTTAGGTCACAATATTTCGGACCTGGGAAAATTCGGTGATTTTTCCCGCACATGAAGTTGTGTCCTTCCACTTGACTGTTCGCTTTCGCCTTCTGCTCCCCAATAATCATCATAGATCCACCCCAAAAGAAGAGGAGGGCGATCCCTAAGGAGGAGAGGAGCGCGGTAGGCAATCTACCACGCTACATCAAAGACTTTTTGCACGTATTATCGCTCAATTTGCTGCTATTTTCGATCTGTATAGATCACTACCTCAATTGCGAAAAGACGCCATTATTCGATGAATGTCCCCACCGGTCTGCTGAAGAGGTGCCTTTTTCACCGGCGTTGCCCAACGAGGATCCGCTAGACTACGTGCTCCGGCTCTTTTTCCTAGAGGTGATCCTCGAGAACCCGGGGCAGAACGTTTTGGTTGATGGTGCCCCTCCAGAGGAGTCATCACTAGCACAACAGATGCGATTAAGTGGACATTTCCTTCAATGCAGCCCTTTGACAGCCCGACAATGTCACCACTGTCGGTATTTGACCTATCCTCCATTTCCTCAGGAAACTGAGCAATTTTCTTCGTATTTCTGGCGGGCGGTTAATGCAGAAAATACATTTTTCATGCAACAGAACTTGCACGGGGCGATAGCCCAATTCAACAATGCCACCCGCCGGCTGGAAAGTGCTCCAGCAACCGACGTACTACTAGACGACATCGCTGAACTTTTCCCCGACTACCTGCCGGAAGGGTTGCCGCTGCCTCCGGACCTTATCCGCATCGGACATATTCAAGATCCCGACGTCACAACCATTTCCGATGCGGGAGCATCCGGCAGCGGTATCCAGCAGTGCCGGCGCCCTGGCCCTTGTAGAAATGACTGTCCCGTTTGTCATAACGGACAATACGGTAAGAAATTTTATTATTTATTATTTACTTTTCTTATCAAAATGTTCACCATGTGATGTTAAATTTAAATTTTATTAACATACTGGTTAGTAAATATTACTTTTTGATTTTCTGGAAGTGGAAATGATAATATCAAATTTGTTTATGCAAAATATTTCCTTTTAAACAACTTCCAAAAGCTCATTGAAATCTTATCGCAATATTGTGCGATTGGAGCTTAATTATTGATTGTAATGAGTCTTTAAAAAAATCTAAAACAATGTACGCATTTGAAAACATATTATTGCTTTTTGAGCAGAGAAATATGTTGTTTTTGACAAGTACTTTTTTTTCCAAAATAGTTTTAACTCTAAATCAATGGTTCTCAAAAGTAAAATTAAGTTATTTTGAAGTAAGGTGTTTATTTCCAATTATACTGGTATAGGCTCTATGAATTCTAGGCCTTTTGGTAAGTTACATCTACATGAAATGGTATAAAATCTATGTCAATTTATTTATCTGTTGTTTGAATAACAACGTGATGATAACTATTTAAAACAATGGAGGAGGAATTTATACGAACTGGGTTGAAAATAAATGAGACTGCATTTTTTATGTTTTATAATTCACCTCTTTACGGATGTGAAAATGCAATATTGATTATTACTATTATTGTTAATTTTAATTTTATAATTCATATCCTTATGGATGTAAAATTAAACAATATAGCATAGCTACGTACAGTTCGTCCAACTTCCGTTTCATAACATTTTGATATTTTATGCTTTTAAAAATAATTAAAGTAGCATCTGCCTAGGACCTTCATTTGTTTCTTTCTTAAATTTAAGAAATGAATGTCCTTAAATGTTTCATTTTTTTTTTCGTGAAAGGGAATCCGTGCCATGGAGTGATATTTTTATTTATTTGTGTAATACGTTTAATTTGGCTTGGTGGTCCGGACAAATATCATAAACTGGACTCCTATATAGCCTATTATTTATTTATATGTGGCACTGTTTCCGTTTCAAGAATAACATGCTATCTAGAATAACTAGAGTGTGAGTGAAATGCAAGTTGGGGGGGGGGGGTGATATTAAACTGAACACTATTTGTTTACCGTAGAAGTTTGTATAGTACTTATAAGTTCAAATGACATCAATCTTAATTTTGAATGAGCGGTAACCATCCGGTACTTATCGGGAATGTATCTTTACAAATTCCTTGGAATTGAACTATTTAGCCGCAACGAGTGCAGTAGCGTGAAGTAAGCGCTAAAAGTAGAGTAGGCTCTCTGCGCGTAGGAAAATAAATTTCCGCTGCACGTTCGAACTCTAATTAATGGTTTTGAAAGGTAGTTGTAACCTATGATCTTAATGCAATAAAATAATTGCTTGTTTTATTTTAATTTGGATAATTAATAAGTTCTTTTAACTGGGGGGGGGGGCATAGTATCACTCACAAAATTTCCATGCAATTATAACAATTATGTCAGGTAAAGAACATGTTCCAGCTATTTTCCTATGCTTGAACATCATGATCCCGTATACAATTTCCAGTGATTTCCCTCCATATTGTTCTTATGAACGTGAGAGAAATTAAGGTAACAACATGCATCACTATACGCGAAAATTTATACTTTCAATGAACCAATTTACATGTCAATTTCACATGCATTCATAATTTTATGAATTGAATTTTAATCTTTGTCGTTCAATTTTTTCTTTATTTAAGATGACCTGGATAGTGACAGCGGCGACAATTAGCGCCGTTGCCGTTCTCGACTGCCCGCTTGGACTAGCGGTGTAGTCGATTTCGAATTTGCCCGCCCTGAAATCAGGATTGTACAAATTGTATACATTTTAATTTTGATTTACACCCTTTTATTTTATTTTATTGTATATGGTTAAGGGAAATGTCATGTTTTCTTGATCATAAAATTTTCAAAGTTATTCCAAATTAAATTTTCTTATTAATTTCTTAACTTTCTAAATGATATCTTAAATTATAGTCAAAATTAAATTTTCCTGTTCTTAAATTTTTTTCCGGATTTTTTTTCTTTCCATTATTTTATCATGAGCAAGTATTAATTTTATACTTCTTAAATCTGTGATCAATGTTTTTATATGTACAAATTTTGATAATTTTATTTCAGGAATTGTTTATATGTATTGTATATAGTCACTGTTCAATGTTTTATTTTATTTCTTGACTAGTTTTCATTTATGTTTCCATTTTTATTTCACACATTTACCAGGACCCTGGAATTGTTTGTTATTGTATATATTTTATTCTGATTTCATTCTGTTATTTGCAACATGTTTTTATTTTACTGATTCTTATTTTCGTAACCGTAATTTACCTTAAGGATTTTACTTTTCGTCCAATTGTTTTTGGTTACAAATTTTTTTTTAAATACATTTTCCTGGTCCATATTACTAATTTTAATTTTCTTAAATTTCATCCATTCAATTATTTAAATTTTCTTAAATTTTCTTCATTTGATAATTTTAATATTTCTACTGTAACTTATGGTTACGACATGGTTGTGTGGATTTACGTTTTTTTTTAATATTTTACTGATTCTCCATGTCTTTATGTTTGCAAATTTTCTTAACTCCGTGTTTCACTTTTCTACATTGTATTATTTCATTATGTTTTGTTGCAAAATTTCGTATAACATGTCTAAATATTTTAATTTAAGTTAACATTACGTTAATTATTTTCTCCCGATTTACCTTGTTTTTTGTAAATATTTTCATGTTCATTCTATGTTTTATTATTTGGTCACATCGATGTTGTAAATATTTTTATTAAGTTATGTTGTGTATGTCATGTATGTACGTGTTTACGCATTTCCCGTATTATTTCTATTTTCACATTTTCTGTTTTGTACATATTTCATGTTTTTCTATTTTCAAATAATAGCATTTCTAAAACAAGCTACGAGTTTCCGCCTCAAAAATTATTTTATATTACATCCTGAAACGTAATAGACTTAAGCTATTTTCATGTATTTATGCGATGTAAACATGTCTAGTATCATGCACTGTGAGAATCGAAACTGCATAGGTGACTGGTCTAGCAATCATGCGTTGGTATCGGAAAGGAACTTCCGTTGTTACTCCCTAGGGCCCCGGCGTGCAGAGCGTGTGAACGCTCCTTCACGGTGACGCCATGTTTTCTTTGTTTTCCATTGGATACGCAAAGAATTACTCATACTCAACGTTTGCCTCTTCCAACTGCCAACGCAGCCTGATTTCTGGGGTAGTTTTACTGCTACGGGTATTATAACCATGTGTAGAACCAAGCATTCTTTGTTTATTTTGTTCGTAATCTATTTTACGGTATTTATTTTGTAAATAAGCGGCCGATTTTGCTCGACGCGTTTGCGTTTCTTGGTTGAGCTTGTTTCTGAACTGCTAGCTGCATCGTCAGGCTCGGAAGGCGTAAACGTTGGTGGTTGAATCTCTGATAAATGGTCCGTCGGATCTTCCAAAAGTTTTGCTATGTATTGTTGTAATTTTATTTCAGCTTCCGTCAAGGTAACGTTAAGCTGCTCCGATAAATCCAAATCGGTAGATCCGTTAAAAGGAACAGGTTAGTTATTCGTTCTTAGGAACCATGGTCTTAGATTGTTAACATGTGCACGAACGACTTTTAATTGATCCAAAAAATGTACAATACGAACGATAACATCGTTTACAAATTCCATAATTCTGAACGGTCCTGTCCAAGCACGAAGTAATTTCGGCAAAATTTGTTTAATTGGTAAGAAGTCGCGTAATAATACGTAATCATCGACTATGTAGTGGTACGGACATGCAGTGTGATCATAAAAGTTTTGTTGTCTTTTAACTGCTTTCCAAGTATGCGCTCGAGCGACTTCGAATGCTGCTTGTAGTCTACTCTCTAGACGTACTATAGTGTCATCACTATCATAGCAGATTCATGGTGGTTCGAAAACTAATGCACTCGGCAATCTAAATTCTGAACAATGATGTAAATAATGTGAGCTAATTAGCGTGGTTAAATTAGGACACGCATTTAGCGCTATAGTCACTAATTCTAAATACTCGCACCAATTTTCTGGTCAACTTGCAGAAATTTTACGTAATACTGTTTCTATTCTGTTATTTGCTGCTTCTACCGTTCCTCCTACCCATGATGTGTTAGGAGTGAAATTTATCTGTTTAATATTGAACAAATTTGACAATCTTGCCACAATAGCGTTGTTTATCTCGCTTACGGTGTCTCCATGCAGGTGCACGGCTGCTCCATATCTAGCTATGAGGTGAGAAAACAACATTTTAGCTATCTTTTCTGCTTTCTTATCGGGAATTCCGACTGCAATTACATAACGACTGAAGTCGTCAATTAACGTCATTATGTAGACGTTCCCGTGAACGCTTTTATTCAAAGGTCCAATGAGAACCAAGCTCCATGAATGACCTGGTCTCTGTAGGGGTTGATAGGCTCTTAGCTTAGCCTTTAGTGGCTTATTAGGTCTAACGTAAGATTGACATACTTGACAATTTAACGTAATGAGCGATATCGTCCATCATTTTAGGCCAATAGCAATATAGCTCTATTAATTCTTTAGTTTTACTGGCTCCGCGATGTCCGGCGCCATGTGTAGAATGGTCATTTCGGATAAAATAGTTCCGTAGAGATTTTGGTATACACATCTGTGCTAGATTGTGCATACGGCCTCAATTTGGGTCTGCTGGCCGAATTCTGTATAGAATTCCGTCATAATCTTTACAAAAGATGTTTCGCTTGTGAGAAGCGTCGATCAGTTCTTCAGATGACTGATCTTCAAGGCATTTTATTATGTGGCCTAAGAATGGATGGTTTCGTTGCTCCGCCGTTAGGTATTGTCGCGTCCAGTCAGAAAATTGACTGCCCAACACGGCGACTGGTATCTCTATACGATATAGCGCGTCGCAAACCGCTAGAAGTCGGCCCGACTTATGACGTAAGATGAATTCATATTCCCTGAGTTGAAGTAAGATTCTTTCTAATTTTGGGGGGAGGGTGGAGGCACAATAAAGATAGCAAATTGCTAAATGGTCCGTAGTTAAGAAAAACATCTTACCAAGTAAATAGCATCGAAATGAATCAATACAATGTATAATCGCTAAAATTTCCCTTGTAGTAGTTGTTTCCTTCCGTTCCGCCTCAGTGAGGGTTCGGGAAGTGTAGGCTAACGGATAGTTTATACCTCCGTGATATTGACTTAAAACAGCCTGCGATCACTACTCCACTACCGTCAGATTCAAGAAAATAGGGTTTAGAGAAATCTGGGTGTTTAAGCATTGCAGCGTTGATCATAGCTCGCTTAAGTTCTTGAAAAGCTCTTTCTTCATCTTCGCCCCATAGAAATTTACAGTTTTTCCGTGTTAATTTGGACAGAATCTGTGACATTTCGGCAAATGAAAAAATGTGTCGCCTATAGAAATTTACCATACCTAGAAATGAACGGACTTGTTTAGGTGTCTTAGGCGTAGGATAATGTTGCATTGCCTTTGTTTTATCGCTATCGGGTTGTATCCTGTTTTCGTCTAACACAAAGCCTAGGAATTTAACCTTTTTACGTGCAAATTCGCACTTTTCAATGCAGAGTTTTAGTCCTGAACGAGCGACTAGTTCTAGTGCTCGATTCACATGACTAATGTGAGTTTTAAAATCTGGACTACTTAGGAGACAATCGTCAAGATAGACGGTACAATAAGCTCCTAGCACGTCTGCAAATATTTGCTGTGCACAAAATTGGAAGTGTGCAGGCGCTGTTTTAAGGCCCATTGGGAGCCGGTTAAAAAAATAGGTTTTAGAGTTAGCAGAGAAGCATGTCTTAGGTTTAGCAGATTCCGCTAATTTAAGTTGATAAAATCCAAACTTAAAGTCTAAGCGTGTAAAATACTTAGCTCCGCTAAGGTGAGCCATGCTTTCTGTCACGGTGTGTATTGGAACACTTACACTTTCCACGACAGAATTCAAGCCGCGTAAATCTACGAGTACGCGATAACCAGTTGGCCTTCTCTTTATCATTAGACAAGGAGATAACCATCCTGATTTTCCTTCCTGGATTATTCTTACTCTCTGCATTTCGTCAATATATTTATCAAATAATTCACGTTGGTGAAATGGAACTTGGTACATTTTAGAACTTACTGGTTGTGATTCGCCAGTATCTATAGGAACTTCGTATCCCTCGTAACATCCTAAGTCAAAATCGTTTTTAGAAAATGAGTCTTGATGATTTCTAAGCATATCTAGAAATTCTCCCGTTTCCTCCTTGTTTAAATCTGGAAACGTGAACCTATGTTTTAAAATTTTCCATTCCTCATCGAGTTCTGCCTTACATTTTGGCTTGGGAGCGTCAGTTAGGTTACTAACTGGCACCTGCGATGAGCTTTCACTCGGTTTCGATTGGGTTTGAGAAATCTCGATGAAACTTGAGATTTTAGATACATCGATGCGCTTTGCGGTTTGCGATTTCTCAATGGGACCTGAGGTGGGTAAATTTGAATTTGATGAAACTAAGGAAGCGTTATCCTCGTACTCGATAATAGCTGTCGTGTACGTACGTAGGATAGTACCCACTTTTAGTTCTACGTCAAATCCGTTAAGATTTATGCACATAACTGGAATAATACCGGTGGAAGTGTGTTAACAAGACTGTGAGCAAGATGTACAGGAAACTCGCCGTTTTCAGGTTGGAATACTACCGTCTGTATTTCTGGATACGGAAAATGTAAATTTTCGGTTATTCTACTCTCACAATTTGATGGAATTATTTCGTCTCTTAGTAAAGATACTGTTATGTCTATTAAATGTTTGTTTAGGTGCACAATTCAATGTAGATTAAGGGTTATCATCGGTTTCTACATCTGTAGCTACGTTAAGTGAAGCTACGTAAATATGATTGGGGTTATAAAATTCCCTGTTTATTATTTCCTTATTTCGGTTATAAGCAACATGAGCTAATTCTGGGGTTGACGACATTTGAAATTTTAAATCGCCTATAGTTAAGACGGTATCTGGGCAATTTAATGCTGACGAATCTGATTTATTCGACATGACATCGTATCACAATAGCACTGAAATGTTACCAAATGAACCATCAGGAACGATAATAAATTCTTGATTTCTAGAAAATTCACACTTTTCTATAGTTGTTAATATTTTCCTATCGGTTTTAATATGACGATTTCCGACCCCAACAAAATTGACTGGTGTGGTCATTGGAATTAAGGTACATTTAACTCTAAAACTCTTAAGCATGCGTTGTGCTGCTGTGTTCGTAATTAACGAAAGTGAAGAACCTGTGTCTAATAAATAGATTTCTGGCCTATTACCAACGTCGAACACTAAGTGTGGACGTGAATATTTAACCTTAGTTTTATTTAAAACTGTGTTCACTTGAACGTTATCAGCGTTAGGCGCTGTTTGCTCCGAGTCGAGCGATGCTTCTCCTTGCTGCTCTGACTCGTGGCTAGTATCAACCTTCGACGCTAGATGGTGCTGCTTGTACCATCTGTTGCCCGGTTGAGCAGAAATGCTCGTGAGCAAGTTTCCTCGACCTCCCAACGATGAGTGTTTCGCTGGTGACGCATTTGGGTCAGCAACATTTTTGCTGTCCCAAAACGTTAAGCAGATTGTAGGTTCAAACGTTCCTACAACTGTTGGAATTCTAATTTTCCAATCTTTCTGCGTTGTTGGTGAAATACCAATAGAAGTGCCCGAAGGCATTTTAACTCCGTTTTTATAGAATGAATCATCCGTATGTTTAAACTGAACTGTGCGTTCATTACCTAATAAAGCAATAACTATCGGTTTTTTAGTATCAACTGGGTTTAATTCTGAATGAAAATTTGTAGAATCTAATCCATTCTCGAATAGAGTTACTCTTACTGAGTCACAAGTTATATCATGTTTATTGTTAACTGTGTTTAAAGCTTTTTTTTCCAAGACTTTATGTCCAACTTGATTAACACTCATCTTCACCAAGTTAAGATATTAGATCTTTTAAAACTCGATCTCACAATATCTTGCGAATTTTCGA
>JAHWFP010108234.1:1771-15025 GCA_023313725.1 Lithobius niger
CCATGCCCAATATAACCGGCTTAGAAGGACGTTACACATTCGGCTGTCCTTTGCTAGCAATGCTCAGATTCTCGGGGAACCTTCACAAAGCTAGTTTTTCGTTGATGAAATGATCATACACACTTAACCTTCACAAAACCAGCTTAGAAGGACGTTGTACACTCGGGTGTGCTTTGGTAGCCATGCTTCGATTCTCAGGGATCTCTCATAAAGCTAGTTTTTCGTCGTGGGCTTAGCTATTTTTATTCTTACTTGAGGCGTTCGTAGGGTTGTCGCTCGAGTTTTGGTTACGAAATGACCATGCCCGATATTTTTATTTATTTTTAATCTATGATATAGTAAATAATAACTGATACGAATTCGACATATTGTACAATTATATCCTTTTACCACCTACATTAAGTATGCTGGGTTGTGGTATCTGAAAAATTGAGAAGGCATAAATTGGTGATTTTCTCTGTGGTACCTTCAAAAGTAAAAATACACGTTTCGCACCAGTTTGCATCAGTCAGACCGTTTAAGATAGAAACTTTCACCAGTTGATCTTATCTGCAAATGAGGACTGGAAATATGAAAAGAATCAAAATCCATTTCATTTCAAGAGATGTCTTGCGATAAACACAGAGAAAGTGAACTCACTACACAGTCCAGTGATTACAAGCTAAAAACTGATGGACAATTTGTAATTGCTGGTGGACTAAAAAGGAACACTGGTGAGCAAGGTGGGCGACCTAATAGATTCCTTGAAGGAGGGTCACCTGTGAGTTACACCTGTGAGCAAGGATTTTCCTTGTTTGGGAATAAAAGAACACTAATATTTGTTCTATATATCCATTCCGAACTTGCTCTCTGTTGCAAGGTTAATTTACGCCGAGGGTAACAACAATTCTGGCTTCGGATGTGACTCATCTCCTGTATAAATTGGAATAAGGTGTTTGGATCTTGTAAATATGTAGCGTGAAAGTAAAGTGTCGTACATAAAAAATTGTGCATTACTAAACTATATGGAGGAGTGAAGTAGCAGGTTGTACTGTTGAATAGATGGTGGTAGCCTGAGGAGACTATCGCTGATTTCTTCAAAGCACGACAGAACGGCCAATTCTAAGATGCACAACGGAAACCGAAAAAACTACCAGTGGAAGGATGTTTATGTGAGGAGCCAAAATCACAACAAACGTTACACCAGAAACAGGGAGGGTCCTATAAGTTATAAGTTATAACTATATATATAAGTTATATAAGTTATAAGTTGAAATTTATCTCATCAAATACAAATACACCCGAACTGCTTAAAACGACGGAATCAAACTCCAGAGTGTTACGCCTCAGTTTCCGTGAGGCACCCCCCCCCCCCCCCCCCGGGCTCCCACTCCCATTCTACCTCTTTATCGATTTGTTCTGCCACTTAAAAATAAATCAGTAGCTACTTAGTTTCCAGTTTTAAGCTTGTTTTAGCACTCCACTTCTTTGCTTCGCTCCGGGTATCCAAATTTGTTTTGCAATAATTATAATTTTTCCTTTCTTTGTCTACTTTCACGACCTTTCTCGATGGGTACCCTCTTCTGCCTTTAAACTACACGCAAGATATCATGTATCTAAACAACTAGATAATGTATTTCTTCTTTTTTATTGTTATTGTAGGTTAGATTATGTCAGTACGAATTTCACCGCACAGGGCGTGGAGATTCACTAGATAAAGGGGTTTCACCGATTGGTATATACACCTGTTTGCCTGTATGCACGTATCGTATATGTACATTTTTTTTAACAGTTATTAAGAAATTAAAATGACGTACCTTCTCACTAAGTTCGAGCTCCTGCTTGAAATAGCATTTGCGACATTTACATAGGTTAGAGTGAATGTAGCTATCCCGTTTCTCACGCGGAGAAAAATAGGGAAATGTATACCTTTGCAACATTTACAAACTTCTGAACTAATGTTGCCAGCCAAACTGACTATACAGGAAAGCCTACCGGGAGGAACGTACCTTTAAAATGAACTTTAGATAGCAAATAAGAAAGTGAATTTACACGAAATATTTACATCCACTCGTCAGCATCACGGACTCATTGGTGTGTAAAACATCAGGTTGTCGATTTTGAATCTGCGGCGAGTAAAACTGGAGCCTTTAGTAAAAGGAAACCGACGACGCCTTAGTGAAATCTACCATCATAATTTGCTAGCGGGGAGCAAAGCGATGAGGAGTATTTGGGATCTGGACAAATACCTCTGCGGAATTGTTGCAATAAAGGACAGTGTTAGCACATTGTTGCCGAACCATTGTCGAACATATTTGTACAACAATGATTTGCATTGTTCGTAACCGAAACATTGTTGTGATAGTATTACGAGCCATTGTTGACGGGGTTCATGGCCCGCATCAAGGAAAATTGACGAAAAATGTAGTTTTCAAGGAAATATTGACCAAGTAAAATTCACTGGGTGCAGTAAGCACTTCAATGCCGTGAACTCTGATATGGTGCACACGCTTGAGAAAAGCAACACAAATAATAATAATAAAAAAAAAAAAAAACAATTCTCCACTCAACACCCGAACTTAGTTCGGTCTTAGTTCGGGTGTCTGGGGAAACTCCTCTGTGCCATCTGTTGGTGGCCCGGATAAATACTTTGTGGAAAACCAAGTCAGAGTGAGGTTGCTTAGCTTCGCTCACAGTTCACATTCGGTTCACGTTTGCTCTTCGTGTTTGTAATTTACGTTTGCCTCTGTTCTGACAAATGCCAAAAAATTTTTATATATATTGCCGGCGCCACCGCCGCGGATAATTGCGTTGCCAAAACTAAGGCCGAGTGAGGTTGCTGAGCTTGGCTGACATGAATGTTCGGTGCTGCCGTCTGGTGGTGGATGTTGGATAGGCGTAGTGTTGCGTAGTTATAATTTTTGTATTACTCCTCCGCGAGTGGCCGGTGGTGCAAGTGGTTCTTGGTGAGGGGGGGGGGGGAGGGTTTGCATCGGATGGGAAGAGATTGACGCTACGTGGTGTCAAGCAGAGGTTGGGGTTGGCGGCCAGCTTGCGTAAGAGAGAAGAGACTGGCGCAACGTGGCTGGGGCTGTATTTTTTTTTTTGGGGGGGGGAGCTGCATTCCTCCTCCTGCTGTAATCTGGTGGTGAAGAGATTGTACTGTAATGTAGTGGTGAAACGTTTTACGCGTAGTGACGCTTAATTGTAATTAATTCGGCATAGTTATTTCCCCGGCCGCAGTTTTTTGCCATTTCCCGAAAAGATTGCTCAGAGCTGGAAGATTTCCGACCCGTGATTGTTGGGGAGGGGGAGAGCGCTGGAGGACAGAGACGGCCAGTAGGGAAAAGAAGATCTGTGTGTGGGTTGACGCAGGAGTAGAAGGGACTAGCGTAACCTAACGCAGACACAATAGACAGAGAACGGGGGAGTGCAGAGAGAGGTGAGGGAGGAGGGGAAGAGGTTGCCGATAGGGTTAAAAAAGGATTTTGTAGGATACGTGACTTAGTAAGGAAAGAGACGATCCTTGGTCATGCTGCTTAGTTATTAAGGCAAGTAATTCGCGCTTTTGTGACCACACATTTGCTTCTCCCCGAACTTAGTTCGGGCTTTCCACTAGTATTCCACTAAGTCGCTATAAATTTAGGATAGCCGCGTATGCCGTAGAAGTATCACTAGCTTGTGTAGCCTCTGGGGAGGGGGACAAAACAACGTAAATTTAAGCGAGCCTCCTTATTCATAAACAGCTGTCTCAACAATACCTTGCGTAGAAAAGGTAAATCGTTGACGTTTGGAGACTTTGAAAACTTTGTCACTTTTACAAATTCGCCATTTGTTGTCAAGAGACGGAGCCACCTACCAAATCTCCCAATTTGCCTCCAGCACGTTAATAATTTAGCTGACGTGTTTGGCGGTGCTGCAACAGCTTTATATTCACGGGGGTATGGCCGTTGTTATCTTTACTGTGTTCAGCATCCAAAATATTGCTGGCCATTGTTTCAGCCGTCTCACACATTGTGTAACTGAACAAAGAGTCTTTTTGAGAACTCGTATCCCCATACTCGCAGCTGTGAAGTTACACGAATAAACACTGATTTAGAGTTCACTCGAAAGCAACGAACTATAATTTGAACTCCAATTCCAGGGAACAAGGATTATAACATGCCAGCCTCCATGCACACGCGCACATGTACAGTACATCAATAATCAAACAACAAACGGTTGGCTACTTCACACAAAGAAAATACAACATATTCAAACAAAACCGTCACGTCTGTGGCGTAAAAAAGGGGTTATGATTGAAGTTTCACTTTACTTGTTAAAATGTACACGGATAAAAATTTATGATTTTTAATTTAAATAATCAAATGTACAATTTAGAAAACTGCGTCTCTTTAAAGGGCAATTACATCCACATACCCAAGAATTCTGAAGAAAAGGGGGGAGGTACAACGATGTGGGAAACACAAGGCAGTCAGTTTTTGAAAAAGTTATTATTGAAAAAAGAATGTACAAAATTCCAATATGTTTAGACTTATTTGACGATTTCTCAAGAACGGTTTGTGCTATTGACACGCGGTAAAAAGCATTGCAAAGCTCTCAAAAAGATGCTTCGAATAGTGTACATCATTGTCAAGTTCCTTTAAAATTTGAAAAACGTTATTGCAAAAAGAGTGGAAAATTTCCAATATGTTTAGACTTTTCCGAAGATTTCTCAAGAATGGTTTGTGCTATCGACACCAAATTTGGACCCAACACCTAACATTGTTAAAAAAACGGTATTATTTTTGGTTTTTAATTATGGAAACCCCTAATTGAAAAAAAACCCATAGTGAACACTCAGTGGACATTTTTTTAACAGAATTAAAGCAATGTTTATGCACCAAATGGTTTGCGGTTCGAGTCTGCCACTATCCAAATTTCTTATTCCATACCATTACGAATGACAATAATAAAAGTACCATGCTTAGTGGTAGGTTTGTGGGCCACAAACCAAGAGAATGCTCGTTCAAGTCTGCTAACAGCCAACTAGTAAGTTACTGTTAAATTTTTTTCAAGCATTAAAAAATAACAGTGGTGATATCCCCAAATTAGAGAGGGGTTCATTTCTAATATCAAGAGGTCCTGAGAAGATCCTGTAAAGGGTTTGATAGGAGGCAGTTAGGGGGTAGATGCTTTAGGGAATAACTGGGGAAAATTGGCACCACAGACAATGTTTTTGGCTTGTTTTTTTTATTGAATTTGAGGCAGATTCAGGAAGATAGAGGAGCCAAGTGGGCCAGGCAGAGTTGGGTACACTTTTGAACGATTTTTTTTTTAATTATGTAGGAGTTAAGAGGACCCACCAGACGATTTTGGTGTTAGTTTGACTGGATTTGGAACTGTTTTTTTTTTTTTTGGTTTTCCCCCAAAAATAACCCAAAATATTACCCTTTTTGCAATGTTAGACCCATGGTACCTTGCTGTTACTCTTGCCGTAGACACCTAGTCAGCATGAAAGCCAAACACACACAATGGCTGGTCACGTGATGTTGCTCAGAAACCCCTGGCATATTAATTTCCTTTTAAAACCTAACTACCCACCACCCCTTGGAATTACAACCCAATTTCAAAAACTAAAACATTGACAAAAGCCGAACAAAATGGCCGCCTAATTTATGCACAATCGAAAATGACCAATGACAGAATAGGAGACACATTTTTGACCAATGAGAACTCTTGATTCAATTTGGAAGACTCCATTGGTGGCCATTTTCTTGATTGAAGCAGAACAAAATGGCGGCCCATTCTGGGTACGTTATGTTAAGGCAGGTTCCAATCCTTTCATATAGATTCCAATTTGGTTCTGCAATAGCATGCTAGCTTTTAGTATCAAAGTTGGTGGGTTCGATCCCCACAGTGGCTGTATTTTTTTCTTTCAAAGTCTTCAAAAACCAAATAACACCCTTATTTTCAAGCACCTTCGTTTTGTTCATGTTGGGTGTGTGGCTAAGGCTCTGCTCTCCACTCCGTAACAGGTCAAGGGGTCGATCCCCAGAGTGGCCGTATTTTTTCCTGTCAATTCTTCGTCTCCAAATACCAAATAACATCCTTATTTTCAAGCCTATACTATCTATTCCTGTTGGGTATGGGTAAGGCTTTACGATTTTGCTTCACATTGTGATTTTGATTTGTTGACGGTTAAGGAATTACAGCCAAAAAAAAAAACAACTTTTGGGGGAATACTTCCCCCCCCCCCCCCCGGGTGGATTCTGAACTTGCTATCACTGATATTTTTTTCCAGTTACCCCTTCATATGCATCCACACCAAATATCATGCTTTTCGCAGCATGACTTGATGAGTGCTTGTTCATAAATATTCAGTTTTAGCATTGAAATAACTTTAATTCTTGCTAGAAATGACTTAATTCCTGCTGTTTTGAGAGTTACTAAACGAATCAACCGATGGGCCGACAACGTTAAATTTCGTATCAGGTGTTACCACCAGTTGAGCAATCCACTCCCATATTTGTTTCATCTGTGTAGCAAAATTGTGAGAATTATGAACTGACTTACGCGTTTTTTTCAATCGTGCGATTCTTAGCGGTGAAACTACCAAATCTCGCTATTTTGAGGTTTGATAACGAATCAAACAATGGCCCTACAATTTTAAATTTAGTATCAAGGGATACCCCAGAATGAGCACTCCACTCCCATGTTCATTTCGTATGTGTAGCGCAATTATTGTGCGAATTATGAATTCTGTTAAGTACAGATTTTTGTTGCGACGGCCAGACTGCTTCGGGACAGTTTTGGATATTTCCAGAAAACAAATCAACAGGGAAGAAAGTTTCTTCAACTGTCAGTCTAGCCGTATTTTTTTTTCAGTGAATAACCATCACAAATTTACAGACACCAATTAACGACGGACAAGATAGCCATAAAAAAAATAAAATAAATAATCGTGAAATCGGGCCACACAGTAATTGAGCACTTGCTAGTGCACTGTACATACAAAATCGAGAGCATTTTATGATTTTCACATGGACTCCGGGATGAAAGTTTTACGGGCCCACAAATACGAAGTTTTCATACTTAATGGCACGCATATTGATCTTTTGAAAACCATTTAAAGAAAGTATTTTTGGTTTGTAGATATTTTTTAATGATTTTTTTTCTTTTGTTGTGCTATCTCTGGCTAAGTTAGTTGAAACTTAGTTCAGCAAGTCGCCACTAGGAGAGCTGATGCTTGGTTTCAAACCATCTTCGTGAATCCTGGCCATGTTTTGACATGCATGTTTTACTTTTGGATCACTGACACAATTAACTGAGCAAAAAAAGCCTTCGCCGTTTAAATTAAGGTTAAATGAAAACTAGAACATTGTTACTTTATTTTTTGGTTACTAACTAAAACCTTGTTTGCTCGTGGATGCTCGTAGTGTTGCGTAACCATCATCTAACGCGCATCGCTTTATTCTTACGCAATCCACAGCAACGTATGTTTGCTTATTTTGTTCTTCGTTACAGTTCAGTTTTTAGTTCGTCCAGGCTTTTACAATAAATCTAAGGACCAGTCTTGATTGTTCATGCCATGGTTGCTTGAAATCTTTGGTTGCAACTTGGAAAAGAAACGAAATTTAAATTCCTAGGTGACGAATTTCAAAACCCTCCCACGCATTTCTCCTGACCCCTACCCAAACCAACAAAAGGACCATGCTCAGATCACTATGCATCCGTGTGCCAAAGTTCAGCTACGTATGCCTTCTCTATTTTGCGCTAGCCATGAGCAATGAGTCTATGGGATTTAACATGGGGTTAGCGTTATTAGTTACTAGCTAGTCAGTAACATAAAAACAACGGTATTGACGCATCTTTCTCTCTATGAACGGTGCACACTCATCCTTTAACTTTTAGTTTTTTTTTAATCTCTGACCCTTCCCCTTACATTTACCACAATTTGGAAAATTTCTGTCGCATTGGGATTTATCCTCAACATGCCAAAATAGGCTTTTAGTTCCTTACAGTTAACAGACATATGTCTGCTAGGGGGCCGCCTTTCTATCATTAACAATCAATTTTTTAACAATCGAATGTCTACAATGGGATGATCGACTGTTTCTTGGCGGCGACACACTAGCATGTGTCTAGATCATAAAAACAACGTTATTGATGCATCTGTTTCTCTGTGATTGGTGGACACTCATCCTTTAATTTTTAGCTTTTCTTTAAGCTCTGATCCTTTCCCTTACATTTTCCACAATTTGAAACATTTCTGTCGCATTGGAATTTATCCTCAACATGCCAAAATAGTCTTTTAGTTGCTTTCAGTTAACAGACACATCTGCTATAGTTTGTTCCACATTATGTTTTCAGAAAACTGACTGGATGACGACTCATTTCCTTGCACTAAGAGTGCAAAACATGTGGATATCAAACTTGTAGATTGTTCACAGTTACTGTTTGAGTCAACGAATGGGATGTTTACAGATTTTTTGCACTCGTAGCTGAAGAAAACGTGGCGTCACACAGTCAGTTTTCTGAAAACATAATGTGGAACAAAGTATAGTGAGGCCGCCTTTTTATCAACAATTAATCTTTTAACAATCGGATGTCTACAATTGGATGAGGTGCTGTTACTTGGCGGCGACACACTGGCGTGTGTCTAGATCATATCGCCGTGTATGAACCACGCACATGAAACGGAACGAAACCTAAACCCCCAAACACATACAAAACAGACGCCATAAACAGCAAAACGCCTACAACATTGAAAAACAAAAATACATACACAAAATGAATGTGTAATTATACTCACACGAATTAGAATTAAATCGGAAACCTTCGAACCCACTGTCGTAAGTAGTTAGGAGTCCGCGTGTTTCACATGTTACAAATGTACACAAAATCAACATATAGCCACTCTCACGAACATTCTTAAAATATAAAACAACAAACATAGACAAATGGACAAAAAAAAACCTGTGTAACACACAAATTAAACGTGCATATACACACAGAAACACACACACGCACACAAACATTAAACATTTCCAAACACAAAATGCGTTCACTTTCTGACATAACCACTGAGTAAAAACTGGTCCTCGTTCCTTGGAATTGGAGGTCAAATTATAGTTCGTTCACGGTGGCGTTTTATCTGGAAAACCGTGAAATTCAGGGAATTTATCAAGTCGGGAAAAGTAAAGGAAAAATCAGGGTAATTTGTTAAACATGTACTCAAAGTCAGGGAATTGGACATTTTCCCGGTAAGTATTTTCCCTATATAAAGGATAACTAATTTTTGGTTCATTAATTCGACGTGTCACACGTCGAATTAATGCGGTTGTGGCCAAAAAACGGGGTAGCAGATTTACGTCAGCGACATCTCCTCAAAAACCAGACACATTTGTTCAATTCTGATCCGGTCCGACGAAATTCACGTATGCTGGTGGGTGAGTTGCAGTGCGCCAGACACAAGGTATTATGCTGTAGTTAATTTAGTTAGGGCGGTATTAGTTCGCTAACCTCTAAAAAGGTCTCTGAGCGAAAAACCGTCGTCAAATAGTACACGACCAGTGGCTGACGTCAGCGCTTCCTCAGCGTAAAGGTGTGCGCTCAACGCCGATCATACGAAAAATTGCGGCGTGTAACTGTGCATTTCGGCAAGTCAGCTCTTCAACATTGCGGTTGGTTAGAAGACATCGTGTACGTCGCGATGGCTCCACTCTTATGGCACAGAATAACACAAAGTGAGGCATCACTTACCTTTGCGGTGATCTGGATTGTACACCGAATTTCTATGATTGAATCTGGACGGTACAATGAATGCGATGCTCGTATAAGACTTTTGCTGTGAATTACTGCGCCATCCTCGCAGCTTTTCGGGTGCAATATATTACAGTATTTTATTGCGCATATGTGTGGTGTTGTTTCCTATTGAACGAGTGAGCAAAGCGAATGATGTCCTGTTTTCACAGTGGCGGACTGGCCAGAGGGAGGGAAGGGCGGGTATCCCTAATGGCCTCTGGCTTTCAGATTTTTTAAAAATCCGTCAGGAAGACTCATGTAAGTTTTATTGGTTCGACATTAGTTTTAACCACAGATTTAAAATTACAAATAATAATAATAAAGATAATTATAAAACGCTAGTAAAACAAGTACTTTGTATTGAGTAACCTAACTATGAAAAATTGGCCACATGAAATTGCAGTGTTACAGTCAATGTGGACTTCGTCACAATTTTCGTATGAATATTTTAACTTTTGTTAATACACCTAAAAAGTGTAAATAAATTTAAAGTAGTCACCCTCACGTACCCTCAGGGCAATATGATTTCTGTTACTCCCCCCCCCCCCCCATCAAATTACCTGCTGAATTTATGAAATATGGTGTTCGAAGATTTAAAAACTGTAAAAGTCTGATGAACAAGAACAATGGGTACGGGAAACTGTCAAACAACGAAGCTTTCAGTTTGTTTTTTTGTAAGAAAACCAATATCAGCGTGCGATGAAAACTTGTCTGGTCAGTGATTGCATCGTCGCACACAAGATTCTGGCTCATTTGCCGTATCGTAGTAGCAACCGTTACAAGACAATTTTTTTTAATATAATGTGCAATATAGTTGATATTCTTCAGTACACCATGCATTTAGATTTTTTAGTAGTATCCTGTTGGTATGTCTGCCGTTCCAACTTCATACGTCAATTACAGATTTTTTTATTCCCCCATACGACACGTCGAATTACTAATGCAGTGTTAGTGCATCTTGTTTTATTGTACAACCTTCACTTTGTATCATTAAAACTGTCATTTTCTATTGTATTTTTGATGAAGCAGAAGCTCCTTAAGACTAAGTAATGTGGGCATTGCGTGTCAAGTGTATTTCTAGTTATGTTTAGATCATGGCCTTCTCACTCTTAATCAGTTAGGGCTGTGCGATTTTTTTTTTTTTTTTTGTTTTGTTTAGCAAAGCTATGCGATAAAGTTATTGCAATTTGAGTGAACTATGAAAAAAATTTCTTTAGTCCTACGCTGCAGCCTGCACCTTCGACCGAAAAAAAATCAGAGAAACGTATCAGTTATTGGTCTGGAAAACCTGAAAAAGTCAGGGAATTTCATCATGAGCTTTTGATCGCCACCCTGTCGTTGCGTTCGAGTGAACTCTAATCCGTTTTTATTCGTGTACCTTCGCAGGTGCGAGTATGGGGGTAAGAGCTCTAATGTTTTTTTTTTTTCCTAAACGGTGAAGCTGTTATTTGTTCATTTAATTACATCTTTAACTTAACAGCTTTAACACTGTTTTGGTTCATGGTCTACGCGAGTCCCGTTGCTGGCATATCATCGGCCATGATCGTGCTGCGTGTTCCACTTGAACTGCGTCCTTTCAGGTTCAAGTTGATAACTCCATTGATCTTTCCCAATTTACCTGTTGTTGGCATGTGTGTTTGCGCGCTGGTGTGATAATGTATGTAGTTTTTTTTCCTATTATCTTTTTTTTTTTTTTTTGGATGGTGTTGTTTACCGCCGTATCTACTCATTTTTGTTTTTGTCATTGTTTTCTAGTTGTCCCCCGGACAATTCTCTGTAATTGGGCGCGTGGCAGAAGGCCGAGGCCCACAGAAATAAATCAAATCAATCAACCCCGGCGTAACATACGCCGGTCTAGCTGATTTCCGTTGATTCAACTCGGCTGTAATAGTCAGCATTATCGAAGTAATAGTGTTTGTTTCTAATTGTTAGAGCGCATATCCGTTCTCAGGGCCTTAGGGCTTCGGGCAGATGACCAGGAGTGGTTAACGCTCGTTAAACCCTTTTTAACCCGTTCTCAGTGTCGGCCGCTCGTCCTTTTTCTTTGTTACCGTGGCAAGAATGAGCCCCCTCGCCCTCTTGCTGATTGTTGAAGCTCCGTTTTATCGGTTTGGTCTTCGGTTTATTTATTGTGAGCAATACGACCCAGTACGTCATCAGCTCAATACTAAACTTAACTTCTAACTACTAAAACTATACAGCAACAACAACAACGAAATAGGTACCACTACAGACCAACAGCCTCAACCTGGTGCCTGGATGGCCGGGCATTAAAGGAAGAACGGAGAAAGAAACTAACCCTAAGAGAAACGGCTAGTTGCCCGACAAAATCCTCCCTATAGATTTTGTAGGGACACCGCAGTGGGAGGGGAAGGGGAGAGGCATTTGTTTCTTGATTAAGTAAACAAGTGAGGCGATTCTTGCAGTTAACAAAAAAATCATTAAATGGACTTGTTATTTCATGTTTCAAAGTCACCAATATTGCTATCTCCCTCGGTTTTTGTTAGCCAATGGGAAAAGCATATTTAATAATAATCTATATATATAATTACACAAAATCCGCAAGGCAGCCAGCAGCAGCTAACAGCAGCAGCAAGCAGGACATACGATGCCATCTACCGACGGAACGGCAAATTATAGGAGTAGCAGCCAAGGCCCGCTGAGATAGTAGCTGCGCTCAGAACGCAACGTCCAGCAGCGCGAACATACGATGCCATCTACCGACCGAACGGCAACTTAATGAGGGGGGGGGGAGGGAAGGGGAGTGAGACGACGCGGAAACGACGCGGACGGCGCGCGCGCCGCCCGCGACTCCGCTAGTAAATATAATAATAATGTGTGCCCCATTTCCTTCCAGCTAGGGGGGTCTGGGGAAACGCTGCGAGTTACCCAAGTAGGATAACGCAGTTTAGACTCTTGTGGATCCATTTCTGGCCTATGGTGTGTACTCATAGTCCGCAGCCGGCACAAAACTCAAAAGAATAGTCTGCACAAAATGTTTTTGCGCAGAGATGTTCTACAATATGTTCGTACTCCAAAACATAATGATGCCACCTTGGCACCCTTGGGGAATTCAAGAAGGCGTCCAAAAATGGCGACGAAAAACGTTTTTTTTTTTTTTGCTTCTAGCGTCTAAACCGTTCATTCGATTGAAAATTAACCGGTTACCAATTCTGTTTAGAATGAAATTTCCTTCAAATAAGGTTTTATTCATATTTTTGGTAAAATTAATCCTTTTTGCCGCAATTCGTTATTTAAGTTATTTTAGGCCATTAACGCATGTTACTTATACAATTCCTGACTTAAAATAGTTGCAGTATCCGTTCTAATTCGGATAAATGGACATGATTAAGCTTAGATTAAATATAAAGATGTGTATTTTCCAACAAGGGTAATTAAAACGATTTTTATTAATTAGGAGCTAAGCTCCGGCAGTTTACATACGTTGCAGCACTGTGCTTTTCGCTCCATTTTACCACAAGTTCCATC
>JAHWFP010108234.1:15425-36032 GCA_023313725.1 Lithobius niger
CTGTGCTTTTCGCTCCATTTTACCACAAGTTCCATCTTTAAACAGCTTCAGTACCCGTTCTAAGTTGGATAAATGGACGTGATTAGGCTTAGATGAAAGATGAAGATGTATATTTTCCAAAAAAGGGTAATTAAAGCGATTTATATTAATTAATAGCTAAGCTACGGTAGTTTAAAGATGGAACTTGTGGCAAAATAGCACAAAATGCACAGCGTTACACTGTAGAAAAACTTTCGTAGCTTAGCTCCTAATTGATATACATAATTTTAATTACCCTTGTTGGAATTCGTCTAAGCCTAATCACGTCCATTTATCCGAATTAGAACGTGTGGTGCAGCAGTTTAAAGATGGAACTTGTGGTAAATTAGAGCGAAGAGCACAGCACTACATTGTAGATAAACTGTCGTATCTTAGCTTCTAATTAATATAAATCGTTTTAATTACCCTTGTTGGAAAATATACATCTTCATCTTTCATCTAAGCCTAATTACGTCCATTTATCGAATTTGAACGGGTACTACAGCTGTTTAAAGTCAGGAATTGTATATGTAACATGCGTTCACAGCCTAAAATAACTTACATAACGAATTTCGGCAAGAAAGATTAATTTTACCAAAAATATGAATAGGACATTTTTTGAAGGAAATTTTATTCTAAACATAATTAGTAACCAGTTAATTTTCAGTCGGATGAACGGTTTAGATGCTAGAAGAAAAAAAAAAGGTTTTGTTGTCGCCATTTTGGACGCCATCTTGAATTCCCCAAGGATGCCAAGGTGGCATCATTATGTTTTGGAACAGGGACATATTGTAGAACATGTTTGCGCAAAAACATTTTGTGCAGACAGTTTTATTAGGTTAGGCTAAAAATCAGCTTTTGGCAACTGGACTATCAGCACTTGACAATTCAAATATGAAAAATGCACCACTTCAAAAATCCGAAAGAGCTTTTCCGCGTTACTGCCAGGATGCGCCACTGCACGATTCCATAGAAACCATTTGAAAAATTCAAAAAAAGGAAATAGCAAAAAAAGCAAAATTTAGACACACGCTAGTGTGTCGCCGCCAAGTAATAGCAGATCATCCGATAGTAGACATCCGATTGTTAAAAAATGATTGTTGATGAAAAAAAGGCGGCCTTCACTAGCAGACTGTGTCTTTTAACTGAAACCAACCTATACCTGATTTCAGCATACTGGTGTAAATTCCCCATGCGGTAGAAATCTTTGCAAACCGTTTGAATCAAGTGTCTTGGGTCCAGTGACGAAGAAAACGTCAACACGAAAATGTGGGAACGTGTCCTTCATGGAGAGAAGAGTGTCCTCAATAACGTTGATTTGTGTTACTGGTGACTAGTAATTAGTCCGCAGGCTCCTATGTTAATTCTCATAGGGTATAACGACACGTCTACAGCTGATTAGGGAAAGTTGCCAGGTCTAAATTTCGGCAGACAGGTAAAGCGTCATATGGGGAAGTGCCTTTTTCTAAAATGGGGGTTGCAGCTAGAAGCACGTGGCCCTGAAGTGGCTCGTAAGCGCAAAATTATTGTTGTAGCCATTGTTTGTATTGTCATCCAACAGTAGATTATAACATGCCTAAGTGCTACATGCTTATCGTTTCGGTACCTAATTGTCAGAATTCATTGTTGTTGCAAATATGTGGTGCTTGGTGCATTAGTGTATTGGATGACCCGATGGCAACTTGGTTCCTGAGGTTCTGTTGTGTGTGCAGTGCAATGGTGTAATTTGTGTAATTAGTTTGTATTGTAGTTTTGGGGTGCATGGCAGCAGGCCGCGGCCTCAATTAAAATTCAGAATGGAATGGAATGGTTCAGAATGGTTCACTAAGAGACGGAGTATTTTTTATTGCAGAGGTTTGGTCGGTTTTTTGTTACGGTACACGAATCCCAAACTGAATTATCTGCCCCACGACGATAAAAGGGACAATTTTGCTGGAAAGAACATTAGGAAACAAAATACACAAGTGGGTTGCAAAGTTTTGGTCGTTTTTTTCCCCCACCAAATCCAAATCGTTTTCTTACGGTACGCGAATTTAAAATTAACTAGCGGAGTCGCTCGCTCATTCCGCGTCGTCTCACTACGCTCGAGGAGCTTTCATGCTACAACTCTTATGTTGCTGACAGACATTCCACATATAAAACGATCCAGCAAATGAACAGAATGTAGTACGCGTTTTTTTAGGCTTCAGTTCATAAACAAATTAACTAAACAAAAAAACGACTTCGCCGTTTAGAAAACCAGCCTCCTTCTGCCGTGCGTCTAAACTGCCAATGAGCCAGTAGGCGAGACACGCGATTTCTACCCCAGCCGGCCTTGGCTTGAAAAATATACTCAAGGAGCTTTTATGCTACAACTCTTACGCTGCTGGCAGACAATCCACATCTAAAACAATCAAGAAAATGATCAGAATGTAGTACACGTTTTTCTTAAGGCTCAGTTCATAAACAAACGATATGGTAACCATAAATCACTCCAACAGTCTGGCCACCTAATAGCTACATGCGCCTCTTGTTCAGATTATCAGCCATAATACATCTGACTACAGTACAGGACTAAGCGTGCTAAGTGGCGCAAGAATCATGAACCTTCCTCATCCAACCTGATTCCCGTTGTGTACTGAATGGAGCGTATAAAAATGTCTTATATACTGAATGGAGCGTATAAAGAGTGTCCAAGTTGTAACTTATCTTTGTATGCAATCCCTTGTCACAAGATCGTCTGGGGGAGAGAATGTGGGTTTCGTTTCCCGGCTCCAGGCCAATTAATTCAACATCACCGAATCTTATGTTACCAAAGCCTCGGTAAAGGTATTTTCTTTCTGGCACATGCATGAACTGGCCTTGAGCCAGGAGATGAGATACGCGATTTGTAGCCCAATCGGCCTTGGCTTGAAGAAGCCATTCCCTTTCCGGCACGCGATTGAACTGATACTGAGCCAGGAGGCGAGGCATGCAATTTGTACCCAGTCAGCCTTGGCTTATAGAAGCGATCCCCTTTCTGGCATGCATCCAAACTGACAATGAGCCAGGAGGCGAGACACGCGATTTCTTCCCCAGTCGGTCTTGGCTTGAAGATACCTTATCCATCCCCGCTGCAAGGCCGTTTCAACGCTGTAGAATGCGAGTTGCTGCATGCTTGAACTAAAATGCTTGGTAATTTCATCATTCATACTCCTTGTGCCGCTCTTGGTTTTTTTATTCTAATAAATTTTGCAGACTTTACATGGGTTTCCTTGTTTCACAAATTTTAAGAATTTTTACTTAAAAGCCATCTCCTTCCCCGCTACGTATGATGCTTTGAAACAGCAACCACATGTCGCCTATAATTTTTGGCTAATATAAAAGATTTCGTGCAAGGCGAAATCTTACCTAGAAACTATTCGTTTTTACCGCTATTATAGGCTTGACTATTGCTGAGTAGAGCACCAGCTAATAGCACACTATTGATCGAATGTCGATGTTTTACAAATACAAACGTGGAAACATTTTTGACCCTTTTGTTATCAATATATTTTGTTTAAATAATAATTTACCATTAATCTTTTCGTAGCTTTACGTAATTTCATTTAAATGTAAGGCTAAATAGGTAGTTTGTATTTGAAATTTCCAAAATGCAACTCCAACAGTCGTCCCGTTAGCGAGCTGCACGTGCCTCATTCTTGAATGACGGCTGTTAGCATTGCCAGCCGTAATCCTACTGACAACACAACTGGACCACGCGCCTCCTACGTGGCGCAACAATTGTGGACCATCCGCACAGCAGGAAGATGTGATATTCCGAAACTAACAATCAACTTCGAAAAATTCGTTTCAACAATGGTCCAAAGGGTTTTTTTTCGCTGTTTTTCGAGGGGGAAAATGTTACCTAGAACTACGAAAATACGCCTACGCGAAATCCGAATTAATTTCGGCACCTTTGGCACCTTTCTCATATTTTGGCACCTCATATTTTGGCACCTTTCTCATATTCTCATATTTTGGCACCTTTCTCATATTTTGGCACCTTTCTCATATTTTTAGCCCTTCTACTTCAAGAGGACTGCCCCACGACCCGAATAAATTTCTCATTACTGGTTCAATAAGACACAGGGTAGCTTTTATTCCATAGGAACTTATTAGGTCCTTGCAATTACCATACTCTTATGCTAGTTATTAAATTATTTGGAATGACAATCGCAAATGTTCATAGACATAAAATACCTCCAGACAAAAAAGGTAGAGGTGACAATTACACCGTGGGATTTTTTGTACATTCACAGGCCTATGAAAGTTGTGATATCCACCCAAAACCAAAACTGGTATAAGAGAAGCCGCTAAGTTTACAAAAAGGGTCGGCCTCTCGAAGTAGTGATATCATTCAACCAGGGAAAGGCCGCCAAGATTAATCCTATTAGCCAAGTTAATCGCACCGAATAATACTTTGGACGTTAAATAAAAACTTGAAGATTGCTACCGCTAGTATCAATCTTCTAGTTTTCATTTAACCTTCGAACTATTAGTAGGTGCGATTAACTTGGCTAATGGGATTAATCTTGGCGGCCTTTCCCTGGTTGAATGATATCACTACTTTGAGAGGCCGACCCTTTTTGTAAACTTGGCAGCTTCTCTTATACCAACTTTTAACAAGCAAGAAAAAATTGGTTTTCGTCGGAAATAAAGTAAAAAGCAAAAAAAAAACATAAAAAAGCGTATGCGGCGAGTCGAGCAAGTTATCATCCACAGTTTTCAGTTTTCATCCTTCATAACGACAATTCAATAAAACTGCACTAAAAACACGACAAACGAAGATTCCCCGGATGCTACGACGGGCGAAGACGGGTAAATTTATTTTATATTATCACTAAAATAATGCGGCCCTTTGTTTTGTGGGTCTCGACTCACTATCGCCCCTACCCCCATACCCCTCCCCCTCCTCCGCCCCCTCTCTGCCGGCACACTCCACATTATAAACATTATTTGGGCCCTGTTTTGTTTTCTAGTTTTCACCAACTACAATAAAGGCCTTAGAATACAACGTTGCTAACCTACTTACGACTTCCTACATCTTACCCCCCCCCCTCCCACCTTCACCAAACGTAGTTTGCATGCCAACATCCATTTTTTTATTTGGTCCCCCCCTAACTACAATAAAAATATTTCAATGTGTACGTACTAAGATGTTGTCCAGTTGTCACCCAGCCACCGCTTCACCACATCACCTTCCCAAACGTAAAGCATCTCCGGTGTTGTTCCTGCTGCATCATTTAATTTGAAACGTTTCTTTGCTTTTTTTTTTAAACTACGACTTACCTTTGCTATGTACTTTTTCCATCGTTTCCCCCCCCCCCCAAACATTTAAAAACCACCCCCCCCCCCCCCCCTTCAACTTGATTCACTGCGTATTAAGTATGTTTATAATTGCACAAGAGGTAAGCAGCCAAGCCTGGCCCAGCCACGGGGCACGATCCATCAACGGCCCATGCGTCTGGTTGGAGGGATCGCATTGCAGGAAAGCATGCTTCTCGAAGGGGCAGCTTCGAGACCGCCTTGAACTTTGCTTATTTCCGCCAGCATGAACATGAAAATGTCTGGTAGAATGTGATCAATAGAATGTGATCAATATAAAGTACGGATCATTAGCCGTGGGGGAGGGGGGGGGGAGGAAGAACTTGAATCACATCATGCGCTGATATTTCCGCCGGCATAAGCGTGGAAGAATATATGTAATGGAAGTAATCATAAGAGGGGATCGTTAGCAGTGGGGAGGGGGGGGTGGAGGGGGTTGAGTGCGCTGATTGAGTGAGCAAAGCGAACGAAATTTAGCGTTTCCTAGCCAGTGTGCACAACAATTTGAAGAAACTTAATTTGGTCGAACATGGAAATACACATGATTGAGCCAGTAGCAGATCCAGGATGAAATTTTAGGAGGAGCGACTGCAGTTCATCTTTAGGGATTGAGAACACTCTTTGTCTATATCGGTTCTACTCCAGCTTTTAGGGGGCGGATTGGCGGAGGTGGGAGGGGGGCGGAGGAGATGGAGTTTTTTTAAGATTTAAGAGCATTTGAAGACTTTGCAAAGCTCTTTTTTTTCCCACTTGACCCGTCAACGAAGTAAGTCTTTTCTTTAAACCACCAATGCTTCTCCACAGAAGAATTCTATATGCCGTAAAGAATGTAGGCCTATTTTGTTTATAATTTAGGCACTGCCCATACATGGATTTATCTTCGTGTTTTTCCGCTGGTATATTCTACTTTTCTCCCTATTGTATTATAAAATTGGGAAACATTTTGAGAACAAGTCGAATTAAACAAGAATTATGATAATTCTTTACCGGTTTCTTAAGATTCGCAGTCAGTGCAAGCACGACTTTTAAAAATAGCATCATTAGCTCGTGAGGGTTGATTCGGTTGATTCAGGCTTTTAGGAGGGGCGATCGCTCCCCGCTGGATCCGCGCCTGACATGAGCTGCCTACCGTACCTAACTAGTGTTGTAAACCATGCATTCAACACCACTCGGGCTTTAGCTAGTTAAGAAGATAAACAAACACCCGTCCGGGGACTGCATTGACCATAAAGAGGCCATCTAGACGGGGAAAAAAATTCACTTGTCACGTGCAAGCAGTACTTGTGACTACTTATTTAATAAGGACCGTCTGCTTCGATCTGGATAGTGGCGCAGTAACTCAGCAGTTAGCGCAGTCGACAGGTTGGTTTTTTTTTTTTTTTTTTTTTGGCCTAGGTGGCCCCACGTGCTGTTTTTCACTGCAGTTCCCGGACGCTACGACGGGCGTTTGTTTATTTGTCTATAGTATATCTTACCTTGACTCATAGTCACCCTATAAATGGCTCTAAAACGTTTAGCTCAATACGGTATTGGAACAAACACAAACGAAATAGCTTGTGAGTACTGACCTTTCTCAGGTTCAACTCTTGCTCCCACCTCCTGGCTTGAGTCCAACCCGTTCATCATAATTGCTGAAATATTTGTGGAGAGGCTTCGCTCTAAGAACTCGACAACGCAGAAACTTTGCCTGCAGGCTAGCGGACCACTCTCTTTATAGGATGGTTTAGTTAGCTTTAAATGACGCACTTATCGTTAAGTCAGCTGTTTCTTATCTCACAGAAGAATAACAGTACAAAAATAATTGATTAAAGATTAATCAGTGTTTCTTTTGTAATAAATCGCAAACACGAAAGTATTCTTTTGAGTAGAACAGCAAAATCCCACACTGAATGCGATTAGATTATGTTATAAGTGACATAGAGCCATGTTGTGCCACTAACGCCATGCCAACAAACTCGTAGTACCGAGATAAAAAAAAATTACCAAGATAAAAAATTACATTGACTAGCTACTTTCCCTGATTGCTCCTTAATAGCCGCAGTTTTCTGTCGTCACCAGTGTTGATAGCTTGGCCTATCGGATTGATTAGCAGTTATTAGCCACCTAGCTTTCCTTAGTAACACATTCTATTTTTATTTACTCAATACTGACTTCGTTACAGGCAACAGAAAATACGTTTGCATCGGTATTTATTTATTGGTAAAATAAGCTGATAAAAGCAAGGAATAAGTAATAGATATCCGTGAACAAGACCCGGTTAACCTGAAATAATTGATCGCCTGTGAGAAACGAACAGTCCAAATATCAAGGGGTGGTGAATTCGCGCAGAGATTTTAGCTAATGGGCCTGAGGAGGCGAGGAGGGGGGGGGGGGTGTTAAGTCCCTTAAGCTAAAACTAACTCCTTTTTGCAGTCAGTTTGGTGCCTTATTTGTCTAATTTTGCCAAATTTTGCAATAAATTTTGAGGTCCCTCTCCCCCAACCTCCCCGCCGGACCCTATGCCCCATTGCACCTAGTAATACGAAAGAATGGAGGAAAGGTAACGAATGAAGGTTGGTTGTTGTCATGCGGCATTTTTCTGAACCTTGAAATGGGTGGAGTATCCGGAAAAAAATAATGACAAATACATTCTCTGTCTGTCTTTGTAGTCTGACCCTATGGACATTATAGCAAACGGGATTATGGCTAGCGGCGATTATGGCAAACTCACGGAAAGCCCATGGAAACCCCTGCAGCTCCAGAAATATTCTTTCCCTGTTTGGTTGGCAGGATTGAACATCCTGACTGTTCATTGAGCCACGCACTCTTTCCTATACTACTTATATCTAATCAATGTACAACGGTATCACAAGTAGATACAACAAATCTATATAACAAGTCCATTCTACACCAATCTATCAATGCCGCAGTCATGCTGCACAGAATCGAGCAGCACAGAGTCACGTTGTCGTCCAGCTCTCCATCAGTCAGAAGCAGAATTACCAGACAAATTACATTCAGTCACACTAACAAACATACTAACAAACATACAAACGTACACAGTGGAAAGTCTCACAACATTCATCACTGCAGTGGGACAAGCGCAGTGACACCAACAATGTCAAATACCAACGGCTGATAACTTGCAGAAAGTAACAATGGCTTTCAGGTGTCGAAGAGTTGGCGGAGAACTTGATTGAGTGAACAAAGCTCTGTTTAAGTGTTTTGAAAGTCAAACATTCCCAGTAAGTTCACAGGCTGAAAGGGCAACCTTGGACAGCCAAACTGAAAGTGAGCAACAGTGACCCTTTACTCCACATTGGCAAGCAGGGTACAGTGCCTATCCAAGCCTATAAGCATGAGCTTGCAGGCGGGAATGGCCCGTCTGGAAGCAAGAAATAATTCCAGCAGCGTAGTCGAGCAAACATCCCAAAGCAGACGGACATAAAACAGATAGATGTCTGGCATTCAGGGCATGGCCGCTCTCACTGGCATCCCATTCACTCTTCCAATTGTTGCTAGTCCAGGCAGCCAGAACAGGGTGTATGGCTCGCGGGCTAGTAGGAACATGAACAGGAGACATGCTCCATAGATGCCTGCCGAGCTTGGGCATCAGCGGCATCATTAACTAGACTACCCGAATGTCCAGGAGTCCATACGATTTCCATCACAAATGGGTGGCGTATAACAGGACACATGATGGTTTCGCATAAGAAACGAAGACTAGAGGCAGGGCCAGTCCAGACGGTAAAATAGCTAAGAGACAAATCCAGAGCCACATCTAGAGCAGCCAAGATTGCAACCAGTTCTAAAACAAAATGTGGCTTATGCCACATCATCCATGGATGCATCAAAAGGAAAACGCCCCTGTAATTAATAATAAATTAACTAGTCACATGTCAAAACGGTCACCTATTAATTGAGTCACTTATGTAAATAACTGATGCCTTGAATAAACTTGGTTACATCCCACCTTCGTCGCCATTTGTAGAATCGTTATCCCTGTGGTCGATCAACCTAACTTAATTCTAAAGATAATACATGCGAATAACGATGGGGAAACGACCAAGTTTATTCAAAGCATCAGCTATTTACAAGAGTTACACAATTAACACGTGATCGTTTTGGCTAGTTAAGATATTATTATTTACAGGGGTGTTTTCCTTTTGACGCATCCATGGGCCATCCATGGATGACGTCATGCGAGGTGTCATCCGTATGTGACGTATTGAATGTTGCATACACCACACAAAATCGCATCCAGTTCTCCGATAGTCAAGGCAATTATGTACCAATTTCAACTACTTTATATTACTTTATTAACTATATGAGCCTACTGACCTTCAGGGCCGTAGGAAGTGGTACGGCTGGTGCAGCATTTGCCGTACCACTTTTAAGCACATAGTTTTAAAATAACATAAATACAAACTCACAAAATGCGGCTGCTGTCGTCAAGCCCTTGAAGCCACAGCCCTATAACACGCATGTGCGATGTGATATACGAGCCTGCCTGAAGGTTTCCTGTCGAGCTTATGCAAGTAATGTCTGAATGTCTGTCTTGCTAGTGAGGAACACAAATAAGTCCCATACCATATGAAGGAGGCTTGCGAAAAAAAAAAAAAAGAAACACTTCATAACGTGGTGCTATCCAAAGCAACAGCAAGTGGTCAACACCAAATGATGGAGACACAGCCAACTGTTTGCAAGTTTCTCAAAAATGAGTTTGCTTACTCATTAATGGCAGAATAGGAAACATTACTGTTAGCGATAAGGAGGTATCTTTGTTACTGTGAGCCATACTTTAACTATAAAAGAAAACCTTAAAAATTCTATAAAAACATGCACTCCAGAAGCCAGATAAGACACTGCAGTAGCAGAAATTGCTTCGGGTTACACCGCTCGCCATCATCCCCTAGCTGATTTAGTTGGTCCTACCACTTTATATTTGCGTTCTATGGCCCTGTTGACCTTACGTCACTCGCTCAAAGTAAATTCTTAACCTAAGTTCTAAACTTACACACACAGTTCATCCGAACCATCCAGTTTGCTTACAGAACTTCACTACTTGCCTTAGGGTCACTGCCACCCTGGCATTAAGCGGAGAGACACCATGAATCCCCCTGAAGTCTGCACCCCAGTTTACCAGTGCGTGACCCCAGTGTACCGCCCAACACAAGGAGGAAATGCTCCACAGTCTCTGCCTCTGTCCCTCACCCACAGATCAGTGTGGTACTACAGCCTGGCCGATACGCATGCGCCCACAGCAGAATATACCTTTTTTTAAGCCTAGACAGCACTGCCTCGTCCTTCTAGAGACCTCATCAAGACCACACGGCTGCGATACCACAGGATGAATGTCATGGAGGGCCCACCCAACAACACTACAATCCCACTCCTCCTGCCAACCCCTAGTGGAGGCCCACCGCAGAACTAGCAGGAGATCCCTAGGGGCGACTGGAAATAAGGTGGCGTTACACCCGTCCTAAAAACTTCCACCTGGATAACCCGTCTGCCACCTCATTTCCGAAATTCACCCAAGAGTTTCCTACCAATTTCAACCACCAAAGGGTGACCCACATCAACCCACCGAAAAGCTGTGTGAAGGAATCGTATCCCTAAGCGGAGTACGAAAGAACCCGAAACTGTCTCAACTGCAGGTCCAACCACAATCGAGATTGCCACTAGTTCCCCAACGAAGGCCAAAGGAAGAAGCAGAAAAAAGTAGCCAACCTGCCCGCCCGATCTCCCGTTTTCATTCAGTACCTTCCTAAAGCACCGAACAGAACGAACCAAACGCACCACTGTTGGTGACAGTTCAGCTCATTCCCTACTATAGCCGCATTGATATGGCTTGCTTACGTCAACCATCGTCAGTGATTGGTCTTGTTTCCGGCAAAACTGTTACTTCGCGCATGCTCAAAAGCTCCACCATTGGCAATCACCCGCAACCACCTCCCCGAGATGGTTTGTAATTTGGCATTGCTCGCGCCTGGTCACATCCATTAGCTTAGCCTGGTCCAATCAATTAGCAACGTCTGGTCGCGTTAAAAGTATGACGTAACGAGTGCTCTGTTGAGCTTGTTGATTTTGCTGAGCTGTGATTACAGTTTCGGAAGGTACTAAACGGCTGATGCAACATTACTGCACACGCGCGACGTCAAGTTTGGAGCCAAACTGTCTCTAACAGTGGTGCGTTCTGTTCGCTCTGTTCTGTCGTTTAGGAAGGTACCGATTGTTGGGGTTCTTTTTTGCTGTGAAACTTTGCTTTGTAATGAAAGATGATAGTGAAAGCTGATGATGAAAGTTTGATGATGAAAAATGATAATGATGCTCAAAAATACATTTCTTTAGTGTTTTCCAACTTTACTTGTTGGATATCGTCAGTACGAAACTGACGATTTATGTACTTCTCTAAATAAATAAATAAATAAATAACACAATGAAGACTGCTGTTATCTAGGACAACATTCAATCCTCGTTTCTTTGAACTTTTCCTTCAGGTTTTCCGTTTGTTCCCCATTCCACCCAATTTCCTCTAAAGTTGGGTGGCGGGGAAGCAGTGATGGTGATGATGATGATGATGATGCTATGGGCTTCCCTTTTGTAACAGAGTGTGGACAAAACCGCAATGCCCTCCCGTCAACTGCAAACCAACCAAAACAACCTCAACCCACTCCCACTAATCCTTACCCCTCCTATTTCACCATCCCAAGAGCACCCTCTTTCCACCCACCCCCACTCCTCTCCCCTCCTCCCTCCACCTAAGGAGCCACCATCTTACAGCCTCCTCCCCCTCCCTCCCTCCCCATTCATCTCGACCTCTGAGGTCCTCCAATCCCCGGCACTCAATCAACACATGCTTCAACGTCTCTTCCACCTCCCCGCATATCCCACAAGTCGTATCCTCATCTTCCCCAACAGCCCTCCACATCAAATCCATGGTATCCATTGAGCCCGCCCTAGCCCTAAAGAACAGGACACTCCCCGAATCCCCCAGATACCATTTCTCCCACCCAATCCTCCTTTTCTCCTCATGATACCTTGTTGTCGTCGACTTTTTTCCCATATCACGAGTCCATATCTCCACCTCCACATCTTTAATCCCCTTCCTCCAGCCCATTCTACCCCCAATTCCTCCCCCTCCCACCCGAACAAACTTCCCCGCCAGCCTCCTCGTCACCCAACCCACTTAGTACTGCACCATCTCGTCACATACTCATACACAGTATGCACTATGGCACCCTCCTCCATCTCCCTAACCATCGTATCGTATCAAAACCAGTCCAGCATATTTCTCCGGTGACCACCTCTCCAGCAGTAAACCGATTAGCTCCCAACGCCCACCTCCCCAACTCCCTTTGGAAGCGCTCCATCTGCCTCCAACACTCCCTACCATACACCAACACTCCTCCAGCAAACATCACACCCGGGACAGCCACCCCCTTCCAGAGCACCCGAGCAATCTCATACCTATTATATCCCCACAGAGCAACTTTCTTAAGTATGCCCTTGACCCTTCCCGCTTTACACCTCACCTTTCTCTTCCATCAACTCCAGGTAGTTTGGCTTCCCACACAACCTCACCCCCAGATACTCGTACTCCTTCACCCTCCTCACCTGCACCTTCCCCATCCTCAAGACCTCTTCACCTCCCCCTCCATCTGCCCACTGGTCTTCCCCCTACCAAAAATCATGTAACCAGATTTCTCACTGGTAAACTCCATCCTCCTATCCACTCCCCACTCCGCACAGACATTAGGCAGCTGCTCAAGCCCCTCCTTCCCGTCTTCCAGTACCCCAATGTCATCCGCAAACGACAACACTGCAGTACGGATTCCCTCCTCCCTCACCTTCCCCCAATGAAAACCCCTACCCGCCTCACTCAACATCTTCTCCAACCCTCTCAAAAAACCAGGAAAAGCAAATGAGACATCGGGCACCCTTGCCTTAACCCCCTCTTACTGACAACCTAGTCAGACTGTACCCCTTCCCACGAGGCCACATACATTCCCCCCTCATAAATCCTCTCAAGAAGACTGACAAATCCCTCCTCCACTTCTAAAATCTGAAGCTCCCTCCACAGCGTCCCCCATCTAACCCCATCATAAGCCTTGGCGATATCCAGAAAAGCCACCCACAAGCTTCTCCTTTCCTTCCTCGCAACCTCAATCGCTTGCGTCATCACAAAAACATTGTCCTCAACTCTCCTCCCCTTTCTAAACCCATTCTGTACATATCCCAGCTCCCATCTCCCCTCAAGATCTGTCCGCAACCTACTCGTAAGAATTCGCATAAACACCATTAAACTGCACTCGTAATAGCCACCAGCCTAAAGTTTTCAATCCTTCCTCTATCCTTACCCTTCCCTTTATATACAAAGTGAATCCTTACCTTCTTCCAGCTCTCCGGAACCACTCCCCTTGCAGGATGGCATTCATGTCCCTAATCAGCCTTTTCCTACCCTTGACACCCAGACCCTTCACAAGCTCATCCACCATATCGTCTTGCCCCGCCGCTTTCCCCTCTCTCACATAGGTCAAGGCTTCCTTAAATTCTCTCACTGTAATATCTTCAAGCACATTTTCCACCTCTCCCTCCCTCTCCTCCCCAATCTCACACAGCTCCCTCAATGCTGCAGTCAGCATATTTCGAACATTCCCCACATCTTCACCTTCATCCCCCCTCTCCCCCTATCCTCAACCCGGATCTTCTCCTTCTCCTTCTTCCCCGCTTCCCTCCATCCACTCGCCACTTCCCTAGCCAGTTTCAAGGTAAATTCCCCGATCTTCCTCGCCACCACTTCCCCTGCCTCCTTCTTACAAGCCAAATAATCCTTCCAGCATCTTTCGCTTTCCCCATCATCAACTCTCCCAACTCCCCTCCTCCAGGTCCTACAGGCCTCCTTTCTCCTCTGAATAGCCCCCTTCACTTCTACATCCCACCATCCCTTTCCCCTACCCCCCCCCCCCCGTCCCCCCTTCCCAAGATGTTTCTCAGTCTCCCAAACGTCGTATCCCTCCTCCCACCCTTCCACCTCCTTCTCAACCTCAGCACCAAAAAAATCGAGCAACTTCGGATCCATGACTGCCCATCTCCTCCTACACTCTCTCCCCACCATCTGCGGAAAATCCAGGGCACATCTGGAAACAGAGTGGGCCAGCGACTTATTTCAAGGCAGCCGAACTATCTACTTTCATTCCGTTTAATTCAACTTAAACGTAACGTAAGCTTCAATGCTTCAAGCTTCAAAGCTTCAATTTTATTTGTAAAATACGCCTCATTAACATACAAAACAAATTATTGCAAAGTGCTACAAAAATAAATAAATTAATAAATTTAAATAAATAAAAAAAATGAAAACCCAGTTTATCATTTGATGTCAAGTTTAGCCTGCAATTTTTCTTATTTTTTTCTCTCCTGGTGGTCACCTGAGGTAATATGATCAGCGGAGGGGGGAGTGGGGTCATGGCCCACCCTTGTTTACCCCTAGTGCCGTCACCGCGGAGAAGGAATTCAAAAAAATAAAAATCACATAATAGGAGGCTCCTCATAACCTAGGTCAGGGAAGGGGGGGTGGAAAAAAAATTGTTTTGTATCATTGCCCTGCGAAGGTCTTTTTGTGGCAACACACTGAACTTTCCAAACCCTCCAACTGGCGACTTTTGGAGAAAGTTCAGCTCCAAACGTCTGCAGAAAGTTTGACGACATACGAAAATATTTATCGGAAAAATAATATAATTATCTGGGGCTCGGAAGGAGAACGTTCTTTTTGCTCCAAGAGCTCAAACAAGCATACTAATCCGTTTACTTAAGTTTGGCGTAACAGACGGCGCATCCACTCCTTTCAGCCTCCCACCTAGCCAAACTTAACCAGCTGGAGACAGTTTGGTACAACACCGGAAGCGTGCTATGAGGTGGGTACCGCTCTGCTTCCAGATCAGACGAGTTGAGTTGAGTTTGGGTTAGCATTTTCGAAGGCAGGGCTCTAACAGAATAGATCGCAGGCACTTACATTCCATACGAAATGCTCTACGAAATAGTACATTTTAACGGCTTTTTGTATTTAATAGTTAGTTAATTTATTTCTTGTGCAACTATTAATACATAAAAATAGATTGCTGTCTTTCTAGGGCGAAATAATCTGGCTTGTAGGTTGCTGCGATACCCAATCCTTAGCGCATTTCCGTTGGGGTTTCCGGTGCAAAATGGCAGGTGTCGGTAGCGGTGTCAGCTGGTCGGCAGTAAGAAAACGGACATTCGTGTGATATACTGTGATCTTTCACTTTAAAATGTATGGTAAAATGGGGGAAATAGTCTGTCAATCGCTGCCAGTTAATTGTTTTGAATACATCAGCCTGTATTATTTGTACAAGTGAGTTATCAACGTGATCGATACTACATGGTGATCAGAAGAAATCTGGCTCCCTATTGTTTATGATGGATCAGAGTGAATCTAACGAAGCCACTCGTATCTTACAAGCCATTGAAGATCCTCTAGATGAAACCGAGCCTCTTGATCAGCTAGCAACCATTCAACAACAAATTACAGGTAGTCGGTCTAGTGTGAGTGACAAGGTGCGAGGACGTGTTGAAAGCCACCTGCCACCAGCAGGGCGTTCGATGATATTGATTTCTTTTACGATTTTATTCCCACCCTCTTCTCTGTTTTTGTTGACAGTAAAGCAATAATGGTGAACACGGTGGCAGAGCTCTTCCAAGATGCATGCATGAGCTGATGTGGTCGATGACTGGAAAGTAGGCACTGGCAAAATCCCCCTTATTTGGAAAATCTTCCATAACCTGGTAACGTGTTTACCAGGATGGCTGAGGGACCATAGGGACGGTGAAGGAAGAAAATTACACATTTAAAATGGGTAACACGGGTAGTAAAATGGGTCTCAGTAGCCGCGAGCACTGGGGCGTTGGATTCGGTAGGCGTCTTGGTCCTGGCTGTAGCTTACATCTCTGGCTTCTCACAGACTTGGGTTCGATACTGGTGAAGGGAAGAGTACATTGTCGGGTTTTTCGCCAGTTGTTTCTTGCCCGTTGCACTAGGGTTTCCTCCGGGTACTCTGGTTTCCTCCCTCATGCGGCAAAAAGCAACCGAAATGGTGGTGGTATCTTCCATTTAACATCTGCCGCTTGGGCCTTCAAAAAGCTCAAAGCTTATTGGCCGATACCGTCTATTTGTATTCTATTCTAACATAATACGTAAATTATATAAAGCTGGACGATTTGGTTGGTTACCGGGACACTTAAAGTTTGTTACCAGGACACTAAGTTGGTTACCAGGGCACCATGAAACATTTTCATGCACATCCCTACCAGTACACTATCCACGATAGCAACGGCTTGCAACCTGCTATGCTGCGCTTTTTTTGACGCTGCGGTAGCACCACACGATGGCAATACGATCACACTATGAAAGATAGGCTAACTCCTGACATCCCTTCAGCCACCGTTAAATTTTCTAATTTATCATACTCTGGGAGAAGTACATCATTCGATATTGTACATTGGCATGCACTTACAAACTTATGATTTAACCCGGTTAAGTATGTGTTTGCACCCCCCCCCCCCCCATTCCCTGAGTAAAAAAAAAATGTTCAGGTTTCTTGGAACATCTGGCCAGCTACCCCCAATCTCCTCATATAATTTTAAACCTTACCAGGCTTTTATAAGTTGGAGTAATGTTTCGTCAAAATGACATGGAATAGCCATAACATGTACCCTATAGTACTAGGTATGGGTCGGTAAACGAAACCGAATTTTCGGTTTACTTTGGAAACCGATTCGGATTTTGCGTCGTTTTTTCGTACGGCGTTCGAAAAATCAAAGATTAATTTGTTGTTTTGATTTTTGTAATAATTATCATTTTCTACGCAAAGCTCCTAGTCATTTAAAAATAAAAATAGTTGAGGAAAATGGTCCACAGCTAGATCCATGGTCTATGACGCTGCTGAAAGTGAAAGCAGGAGCGAGTTAGAAACTAGTAATACTAGGCTACTATTCTGTTACATGAAAAAAATAGAAATATCTGGTTGTGGTGGACGGTGGCAAAAACCGAAACCTTAACCGCGGTCTTGTGGGCATGAAAACTGAAATCGGAACCCAAGTCAAAAAAATGAAACTGACCCATCCCTAACAGCTGCTTGTATCTGGCTTCATTCATTGACATGTGTTAGTATTGTTTTCCTTTTAATATTACTCGGTAAAGCGGTCAGTTGATGTGTAAAAGTGGTCATAGCTTTCTCGTGTCGAAACAATTCTTCCGTTAATAAGTAGGGTACGATAGTTTGTCAGTAAAAAATGTTACTTTTTTTTATGATTTTCTATTGGATTACTGAAATATAAACAGGCTTTACAATTCAGTCCAGTTATCCAGTATGAGGGTACTTGACCATTTAAAGTATTACTATTAATTTTTTGTTTGTAGTCATCCTTTTTTTTTCCTTGAAAAAAAAATGGTGGCCATTTTTGGGTCTTCGCCTAGGGTCTATAGCAGTTTTCTAAAGAAAAGGTGATTCTAAGCACATTAAAAGCTAAGAGTTAAGAGTTATTTGAAGAGAAATAGGAGAATTGACAATTGATTGAGTGTGCGGCGATCCGTTGTTGCTTACTGTTGTAAGCATTGTCTTTAGGCAACAAAGCCACTCAGCCACATGGCATACGCTGAAAATAAATACTAAAGCAAAAGAGCCGAGCTCTGAAAATCACCCACTAGATGTTACCAGCGACCAAGCGTACGAATCCCTCAAGACAAAAGAGTGAGAAAAAGGGGAGGGGTAGTGTATTTTATTCAACTACCTATCTCAATTCAACGACACTTAAGAGGATGGCAGGAAAGGGGGAGGGGAAGTATTTAATTCAACTACCTATCTCAACTAAAATAGGATCGAAAGTAAGGACAATTACCTGTCTTATTGAATGTCCGGCTGAACACCAGGAAACAAAACAACGGGCGAAACAAAACCTCAAGTCTAAAAGATGAAAAACTACCTATGTTAATGAAAGTCTGGCCAAACACCAGACGAACACAGGCGATACAAAATCCCAAGCGAGCCTGGTAGCTTACTAATGCTAGTGTTTTTATAAAAAACATTATTATCATGGGAAGGCATTAAGTATCATTTCTCTTATGAAGGGAGCTGGGAGTTATTACTTTTGTGTACTGCTCTAATACAAGATCAATGTCTCTTTTGTTATTTCAGTTCCATGCACCGAAGTAGCGTTACCCGTTTCCCAGACAGCTGCTAACAATTCAGTCTCCATGGTTTACGTGGTAAACCCTCCTGAGATGCCTTCTGGTATGTTGTGTGCTGAAATTGTTAAGCCCTAGCCTTGTTTCTGTTTTTTGTATACGGGAGTTAATTTCTTCCCTTTCTTTGATTAATAGGCAGGCTATACTAAATAATTGGCTAATATAGTACAAACATTTTGCTAGTACGAAAAGATCTAGTTGGTGAGAAATAAACAGTATGACTGTATAACCAGTGCAGCATTACAGGATAAACACTGTGAGGTATAATTCGTGCACAGGCCCATAATTAGCTTCCCCACAGCCCCCGTACGTTTTGTATCGGCCGTAACACAGTTTGGTACGATGTCTGCTCCTGATGTTGTGTACTCTTATTATTTGAAAACAGCTGATACAAATCGTTGACACCTTGTCACGTAACGACTAAAATAAATATTTTCTCTGTGGGAGGCCGAAATACAGACATGAACGTTGAACAAGGTTCAGTACTCATAGCTGCACTATAAGATCCAATACTATTATGTGGCCATCTCTGTGTGCATCTGTTTTAACGTTGACATAGGTGTATATGTACTGTGTAGCTTGTCTTTTTCACATGGCTCAGGCAGAAAATCGTATTGTCTTTTAGGGGGAGTGTAAGCCATTCGAAACTCATTATCCTAGGTATAACACAAGAAGAGAATTCATAGGTTATTTAGGCATTGTAAATATGTGTCTTAGTACTCTGTGCTGAATGCCAGAAAAGACAGCAATAGTGTGCATGCTCAAACTTGAAAACTGACACTTATCACACAAAGTCCTGCCAGCAGGTGTGTGCCACGCTGACTTCAATGTGACTGATTTATATTACAAATAACTGATCGACTGTTCCTTGTTTGGTTTTTTATTATTATTTTGACGTTGGTTAGTATTTTAGACTAAACGTCAACTTTGAACAAACGTTGTTTAAAATCACTTGAATTAATATTAGATTTGACAATGTAGCGCGCACCTCTCAACCATCTCAGACAGATGCATAGCGATCTCTACTAACAAATTTTAGACAGAGTTTAGGCGTCTGCAACAGATCAGTACAGCCAGCCTAAGTTACAAACTTGCTCTTAAAATATGTTGTTTCGAGTGACTTGATCCAGATTGAAACTGGCAAACCAGACCACCCCACTGTCCATACCTTTATTGATACGGCCACTTAGTGGACGTGTGGCTATATCGCTCAAGATGGCATGGCAGTAACTAATGATGAACTGGTTCACTGGTTCAATTGCGGGTCACGTCACTCAAATGATGCATTAGCACATAAAGGCGGCGTACTGCGCTATTGCTGATTGGCTGATTTCTAATATACCTTAATAAATGATAAAATAAAAAGCCATCTGCCTCTCAATAGTTCTTAAGAAAAGAGGCTCAAAAGTAAGGACATGTAATTTCTGCGATTTTGCAAAATCGCAAATTTCGCAACATTTTCTGTAAGTGATTTACGAAAATTATTCTTGGTGTGGTAGGTAAACAATCACTAACTGAAGCAAGAACACCAAATTAATTGTCGCAAAATTCAGTAAATATCGCAAAATGCCACAAATTTCCAAAAAATAGCGCAAAATTTACCGCACAAATGGCTTGTGATATAAATTTAATGAAAAACAAGATAATATAACAGACAACTAGCTACTGCAACAAAATTCCGGAGTATTTCTCACCGAAGCAATACTCGGGTAAATCTGCACCAAACAATGTCGTTGGGACAAAGTACTCTAAGTGAGTAGTCTATCATCACCAGCCATGTATGTGTTGTGTATTTCTGGTACAAGTTGGGCCGCAATTGTCCATATTTTCGTGCTCCGTTGGCATTTTTATTATCATAAATTTTGTCAATGTAAGAGCCCAGAGGATGCCATTATCGAATTTAGCCGCAATATCCATCACCGCAAAACTGCACCAAAATCTTGCAAAATTACACCTTCATCGCAGCAAAACTCACCGCAAAGTCTTGACTAGTATTATCGCAGAAATTACATATCCTTACTCAA
>JAHWFP010108235.1:0-12889 GCA_023313725.1 Lithobius niger
GCCGACCCTTTTTAGAAACCAGTTTTCTTGTACCAGTTTTGGTTTTGTGTGGATACTGTCTAGCTAAGCGCCGGTGCACATGTGCGGTACCGCATTTGCGGTCGCAGCTGCGGTACCGAATTTGCGGTATGGTTTACGTGCCATCTGTTGGGTACTACACACGTACCTGTGTCGACGTTGCGTTACCGCCCGCCGCTCGTGCGGTCGTTTTGCACCGCAATTCCCCCCCCCCCCGTCAACGCAGCGGTACCGCAGGGTTAAAAAAACGCAATTGCGTCTCTGAGTACCTTGGGTGACTTGAGCGGTGCAGACGTCCGCTGTTTACCGCAAAAGCGTTACCGAAAATGGCGTCCAATTTCGAAGAAATAGACATGGAATTGTTTATTGGGGGAGTAAAGAACTATCCTAAAATATGAAATGTTGCTGCAGAAATGATTGAAGACTCGTTGGGAAGTAATTAAAGAACGTATTCGATTTTTTTTAGTTAATCTGTAAAGGATGTATAACATTTTCCCCTGGTACGTCTTAAGTACCAAAATTCGTCGCATTGGTTTTAAAATATATTTTTTGTTCACGAGGTAGGCGAAAAAGGCAATATCGTCTCATTGGTTTCAAACTAGAATTGTTTTGTACACGAGGTTAGGGAACCGAACGCGCATATACGTCACCGAAGCGGCACCGCAGCGTCAACGCGCGTTAATAAAACGCATGTGTGCATTGATTGGCTGCGTCGCCGCAGCGTCACCGCGCATCCAGAAAAAACGCACGTGTGCACCGGTGCTAAGTTGTCAGTAGCAAATAAGTTTTTTCTATGTTAAATCCCATAGACAGGCGAAAACGGGATTTACTTAGAAATATCCGGCCCCCCCCCCCCCCAAAAAAAAGTATGAATTGTTTTCCTTTGGTTTGTGTGTTGCGACTCTTAATACGAGTGCACTTGTTTGTCTTGCTTCGTTGATTTACAATAGCTACGGCTCGATCATAAAACATGCACGGACGGGTTTTTAGTTTTGTATTTAAAAAAAAGTGTCCATGCGGCAATAAAAGATCTATGTTTTCATGTGACTGCAAACTTCTGCAGTCTCCATGAGAACAACTTCTGTGAAAGCCGTAAACCTTTCTGTCACCACTACGAATATCAAGTGAAACATGACTAGTCGCTTAGAAGCGAAGAGGGTAAAATGGCCGCCGCAGAAGTTTGTCCAGAACGATCTAGGCAACAGCCGCCAGCCAGGAGTGTCCTGTCCATCGCACGTAGTGTGATAGTATATAAGTTCATGATCACATGTCCATGTTGATCATTTGGCTGTCGATCACCTGGTGCCGACCAGTTGTCCGTCGATTAGATTGTTACCCGGAGTAGCAGTGTTAGTAGTTTTTTCATTTAACTTTTCGAACTATTAGTCAGTGTGATTAACTCGGCTAATAGCATTAACCTTGGCGGCTTTTTCCTGGTTGAATGATATCACTAACTTCTAAGACCGACCTTTTTGCAAACTTTGGTCGCTTCTCTTATAACAGTTTGCTCAAACGAGCTGTTTTTGTTTTCGAATTGTTTATGGTTAGTATTTTAATTTTAACATACTGCGTTCGTAAGAAATATATAAAAATGTGTGGCGAACTTTAAATTTTCCTGAAACCAATTGGGGACGTACTTTACACGTTTGAAAGTACCTTTAATTAGACTGTAGCAGGATTGCAGAAAGCAAAAAACAAGTCAACTGGGCACAAATTCAGTATCAGACACGCATAATAAAAACAGCTTTACTGTGGTCATAAGAAATTCGTATAAATACATGACTATAATTTTTGGTGGCCAAAAAATACGGCGATATCACAAACTGTTTACCAAAGAAATTGATATCACAAGCAAGACAAGTCCCAGCCAATACAAGTGATGATATCTAATAAAAATGGCTGCCACCATGTGTTCTGCATGGTGTACCAAGCCCAACTAACCGAAAAGTGTTCCCCAAAGAAAGTAGTGATATCATCCCACCAACGAACAGACCCAAAGCTAATCCCACTGATTATCACTTCAGACATTAAGCTTTTCATGTAACCTTTGATCTAATAAGTCGGTGGAATTAGCTTGGTGGTTGTTCGTTGGCGGGGGTGATGTATACTTTCAAAGGGGAATACTTTTCGGTTAGGGCCAGTGCACCATTTAGCAAAAAATCAAAAACAACACGTTTGATTGTAGATGGTGATTAGGTAGCCAGCTTTTCTTGTAGATTGTGGTTTTTTTTTTTTTTTATTTGTCGTGCAAGTTACATGCTAACATCTCTATATCTTACAGGCATGGTCTACTATGATCAAATATAAAAAAAAATTTTTTAGTACATCGCATGGCTTTTGGCCATTAGCATCATAATTTGCCAGCGGGGAACAAAGCGATGATGAGCATTTGGGGATCTGGATAAATACCTCTGCGACATTGTTGCAATAAAGAGCAATGTTAGCGCATTGTTGGCGGACCATCGTCGAACATATTTGTACAATGATTTGCATTGTTAGTAACCGAGACATTGTTGTGATAGTATAACGAGCCATTTTTGGCTCGGTTCATGACCCGCATGAAGGAAAATTGACGAAAAATGTAGTTTTCAAGGAAATACTGACCAAGTAAAATTCACTCAGTGTGGTAAGTATTTCAATGCCATCGCCTCTCATAATGGTGCTCACACTTGAGAAGCCCCAGTGAGGTTGCTTAGCTTTGCTCACAGTTCTCGTTCGGTTCACGTTTGCTCTTCGTGTTTGTAATTTTCGTTTGCCTCTGTTCTGATAAATACAAACAAAAAGTATTGCTGCCGCGGATAATTGCGTTGGCGCTACGTGGTGGCAAGGAGGGGTTGGAGTTGGCGGCCAGCTTGCGTAACAGAGAAGAGACTGGCACAACGTGGCTGGGCCTGTATTTTTTTGTGGGGGGGGGGAGGGTTTGCATTCCTCCTGCTGTAATCTGGTGGCGAAGAGATTGTACTGTAAAGTGGTGGTGAAACGTTTAACGTGTAGTGACGCTTAATTGTAATTAATTCGCCATAGTAATTTCCCCGGCCGCAGTTGGAATATTTGCGACCCATGATTGTTAGGGGAGGGGGAGAGAGCGGAGGACAGAGACGGCCAGTAGGGAAAAGAGGATCTGTGTGTGGGGTGACGCAGGAGTAGAAGGGAGTACATAACCTAACGCAGGCAGAATAGACCAAGATGGGGTTGGGGTGCAGAGAGAGAGGTGGGGGGGGGGGACAGGCTCCGATAGGGTTAAAAAAGAATTTCGTAAGATACGTGACTTAGCGGGGGAGGAGACGAGCCTTGGTTTTGCTGCTTAGTTATTAAGGCCAGTAGTTTTCGGCCATTTGTGACCACACTTCCGCCCAAACTTTGTTCGGGCTTTCCACTAGTGCTCTTAATAAATCCCTTAAATCCGTTAATTCTTTGTTGATAGCCAAAATGTAACGATCTTGGTTTTCGCTTTATCTGTCAGTTTTAAACCTCAAAATTGGGCGGCCGACATGACTGAATGACTTGTTGACAATGCAGGCTTTGGGTGGCTAGTTGAAATGGTTCCAAATTGTTTTTCTCGATTGTTTACCGCGATTACTACAACTGCCTGCGACTATGAATAATCAACTATGAGTCAACTTTAGGGGTCGGACGAGTAGGGAAAAAACATATTCGAATATTCGCCAAAAAAATGTTAGAATATTCGAATATTCGTTCAATTTTATTTACATGTTTCGGCCTGAGGAACCCCCCCCCCAAAAAAAAATCCGTTTTTCAATAAATGCGTAAGTTGAATTTAGTATATTGGCAATGCAAGGCATAAGTAATACCACAAGGTTAATTAAATCTACTAGGCATGGCAACTTTAAGGCGTACGTAACACAACACCTCGCCCCCCCACCCCCCCAAAAAAATGATGAATTGCCAACTACAGTATGGAATGAACGTAACCGCCAAGGTGTCTTTCCCTTTCATGTTTGATATTGAAGTTGACGTTATCTATCAACTGGTTGTCATGGACCTGGTTGACTTCCCCATTCTTTAGTTCTTAAATGTTTTAAGGAGAACTGCTTTGCGCTTCCGTAATCTCAACCCCCAACCCCCTCTTCCCTCTCCACATGCAAGTGACAATCCAAAAAGCATGGATTGCCAGTTGGATTGATTTGGAGGGAACGGGGAAGCGAAGGAAGCATAGTCCGTACCGGACTGGCTGGGACTCGAGAATCTCAGAGACAAAACTTAAAAACCAAATCAAAAATTAACAAAAAAAAAACGTAAAATTACACAGAACTTTTATTTTCGAATGGAATATATCATATTCAAATATGCTCTTAACGAACGAATATTCGAATATTCGTCCGACCCCTAGTCAACTTACGAGCTGACTCACGCTAAATCTAGACACACAGCCATCAAGTAAAACACCTTGACAAAGCATGGACGGACCATGAATATAAATATGCAATTCTAATGCTCCTATTTTTTAACAAATAAAATTGCGCGGAGAATGACCATGCACATGATAAACCAGGCTGTACATGACAATAAAAAAGAAGCGAAACAAGCCAACAAATTAACTGAACAAAAAACGTCTTCGCCGTGTAGAAAATAAAGTATTAGAGCTCGTATCCCTATGGAACTTAGTTGTCAAATCACACAAATAAAAACGGATTAGAGTACACTGGAACGACACGAACTTAATTTGATCTCCAATTCAAGGGAACAAACCAAAACAAAACAAATTCCCAAACAATGAAGCGGCCTGCATAATACACAAATTAAACACACCCATACACATACTCACTGACATGGCCCATTTTAAACACATACTGCGTTTACTTTCTGGTATAACTAAAGGATAAAAACATTCGTTGTTCACTGAAATTCCATCCAAGTTTCACACATTACAAATTCGCACACAAAATTCACACATAGCGACTCCAACAAAACGGAATTAAAATATAAACTCACTAACCAAGACTAAACAAAGACCATATAACAAAACGACTTTACAAAACACAAATTAAACACAACCACACTTCACAGACATAGCCCAATTCAAATTCAAATTGCGTTCACTTTGTGAAACTACCAAGGAATAAAAACAACCCTTGTTTTCTGGAATTGGAGTTCAAATTGTAGTTCGTTTCGTTCGAGTGAATTCTAATCAATTTTTATTTGTGTGCTTTCGCAACAGTGAGTTCCATAAGGATACACGCTCTAATGCTTTTTTCCTGAATGGAGAAGCCGTTTCTTTTTGAGTTATAAGTTGTATTAGCTTATTAGAGTCGACTAGTTGAGCCCGTGCGCATGCTGCGCACCTCTTCCCCCCCCCCCCCCCGGTCTCCCTCCAGGTGTTTGGTCTTTGGTTTTAAATGTATCAAACCGAAGACAGAACATGTGAATGGCTCCCACATATGCCCTCTCCCCCACAATTACTTATTACTTTAACCCCCAATTCCCACACTCCTGCTCCCTCCCCCGTGACTCCCTTTGGTGCAGCCCCGGAAAAGTCGCTGGCGTGTGTTTGACTGAAGGCTAAAAAAAACCGTATCACTGAGAAATCCAGCATTCAGTAAGCAAGTTAATCCTTTGAAACAATTCACTTCGGTAGCATGCATTGCCCGCCACACACACTTGCCCTGGCACCCTCTCCCGCACCCCCTGAAAACGCCGCCCGTGACATTTCCCCTTTGGTGCAGCCCCGCAAAAGTCGCATGCGTATGTTTGACTGAAGGCTAAAAAAGGCCCTGAGAAATCCAGCATTCAGTAAGCAAGTAACCCTATGTTGAAGTTAATCCTTTGAAACAATTCACCTCGGTACCGTGCATGGCGACATTGTTACAAGCAACGATTGTTGCCGCCCACTTAAACACAATTCAACTCCTTTCTGGAAGTGAACATTTAGGAAATAAATGCGCCTTTCCATCGTATCAGGCTGCCAATTTCGAGGCCTCGAAATTAAGAACCAATCGTCGTTTGGTTTAAAGTTGTCTGGTTTAGTAGACACGGGTTGTTTTTTATGTTTTTTTTTTTAGCTCAAACGCCGACAATGGCACAGTCCACGCGACTAAAATTTTGTTGGCCGCTTTGGTACCACAACAATACCAATAAACGAACCCCAAAACGGTGCGGCAGTTCTGGTAAGTGGCGAAATCTCTTTGAAGACTTTGGAAAAAGTGTTATAACCCGAACTTGTAGTCTAAGGCCGTCAATAGACGGCGACATGGCAGGTTTGGTAAGTCGCGCCATCTGTTCGAAGACGTTGGAAAAGTGTCCCAAACCGAATTTGAAGGCGAATCCCGTCAACAGATGGCAATACAGAATACAGGGTGGGGTACTTGATTGTACGACGGAATGGCGTGGGCGGTGACTTGACCGCCTGCTCCGTATTATATACGTAAATTAGACTCTTATGCGAACGGTTGTCTGTCTGTCTGTCTGGGTGGGTGTCTGTTTGTCTGTCAGTCTGTGTGTTCACGCTATAACGTTTTAACGAATTATCGGATTTCTGTCAAATTTTGCACGCACTTTCTATGGCACATTTCTAGGTCAAAGTTCGAAAATGGGTCGAACCCGTTGGAAAAATCCTCTACAAGAAATAATCAAAGATTTTTGTTCGTAGCAAACGCACGAGGTTCGTTATTTTTTCTTCAGCTGACTGACGTCATCCATCCACGACCAATTACTGGGAACTATGTAGCCTTCGTCAGCGGCTGATGTCACCACCAATCGACCAATGACTGGCTACTTGCTATAATTATTATACAGCTCATTGACGTAAGCATGCGGTCCACTGATCTCATACGTACGAACTAGATAACACTCTTGTATAGTCATGTCGGCATGCGAAATTAGCGTAGACTGGGCTACTTGTTCGGACAATCGTTCATGACTTTAATGCTTAGTACTTTTTTTTTGGAAGGGGGAGGAGAAATATTTAAAACAACTTCTACTGTATGACATTTGTTATTTTGTTGTCAGGGGAGGGGAGGGGAATCAAATTCATAAAACTACTTTTAGGCAGTGACTGTGCTATCTAGATATTTCATCCTTATCAGTCGTGCGGTGTGGCAACGTCGCAGTCGGAAAAATGAAATGTGCAAAACGTCGAGACTAAACGGTTTGAAGGCCTTCCGTATCATAAAACTGCCAACCGGTGCTGAATATTTTTAATGTTGATCAGAGTCGGACCGGGTAGGAAAGGGAGCTTGTGCCATTTATCGAAATGACCAGGAAGGGGCACCATGTGTTTTACAGGAACTCTGATGAAGTGATGGTGCCTCCAACCATCTAGGGGTTTTTGGAAGCCCTCTGAGCTCCCCGAAGCAGAAGCAAACTCCAGTGTCGAGCTTAAAAAGCTTTGCTTATTTTCATATTCTGTCGTCATATTTGGCTTCGGAGTGGATTCATGAACACACATTTTATATATCAAGTAATGCTATTTTTGGAACGTTTGGAGTGGGTTAGGGGGAGGGGCGGTTTCAAAAATGAGTTAAAATTGTAAATAAAGGGAGGGAGAAGAGAGAAGGGAATGTGTGCCTGAAAGGAAATGTCTTATGCGGACATGAAATCCAAAACCATTCATTTTTCTTTACGGGGAGGAGAATAAAATAGACTACCAAAGAGGCGCCGAAGGCATGGTAGCCAATGGCGCCAGTGGCACAATGGCACAATGGCACTGTGGCCAGTCCGAGCCTGATGTTGATTCAGTTCACTAGTGTTCTAATTAAACTTACAGTTTAAAATGAAACCAATAGAAGAATGGTAGTGGGCTCGTCTTTAATTGAGAGGTGTGCGCCGCCATGCCATCCATCGCAGTTAATGATGAAATGCAAGCTATAAATGCAAGCGACCACTGGTTTTATGGTTGCATATGCGTCATGGAACCGCGGCCAAGAAATCATTTGGATGTTTGGATTGTATAGGAGGGGTAATTATTCACACGTGTTAGACAATTAGTAGCCATATCGATCGCTGTATTCGCAAGGGAAAACTAATTGACTCTCACTATAATTGGTTTAAACAGGTTTATTTCATTCTCGTATTAGTTTTAAGCATTTGATTTATGGAGCAGATGACCCTGACAAGGTTGCCTGTTTTTTTATAAATTCATATTCAAAACACTCCATCTGGAGTTTGGCCAGCAAAGCTTCCACGCACGTATCGTGGAAGCTACATTTTTACTTTCCAGACTAACAAACACCCTGGCAGAATTTTCATCTCTATTACGACGGGCTTATAGATTGTTGAATCTTGGATTTTCTGTCTCTGCAGATTTACAGTTAGTTGCCTAGCAGCCAACGATTATGGCCGCAACTTAACCATCTAGCACCTTAGCGGACATCAAAATATGTCCGTATTGCTACCATGGCCTACTATAAATCTAATCCAATATTTTTTTTAAATCTTTGGTCATAGTAGTAGGCCATGCCTGTAGGATACAGAGATGTTGCACAACAAATCCAAAAACCATCTTCACATTCTACAAGAAAAGCTGACTACCTAATCGCCGTCTGAAGAAGGTAAGTTTTAAACAACTGAATTTTTAGGGATGTGTGCGAATTACAGTTATTAACCTTAATTACTACGCAATTTAGTAAACGTTAGCCGACCGCTCCTTCCATGCATATCAATTTATTTTTTAAATTGTGGGGATGACGACTAAGACCACAACTAAAATAGGTTTACGATTTTTACATATCTAACGCTGAGACAGGAGGGGAAATACTTTACCCTAAAAACAGTATTCGGAAGGAGTGAATATTCGCACCGTCTACACTGCCTCCAAGTTCCCCAGTGAAAATCTTAACCCTTTGTGGTGAAATTCGGGCCAAGGCAACTCCATTAAGCCATTAAGCCCCCCCCCCCCCCCCCCCCCCCCCAAGGCAACTGACCTCACCTAACCTATATACTCAAGTCAGATTTCTGGATAGTTTCAGAGTGTAAGCAAAAAATTTGCGAAATGTTCAGTTCTTCTCTCTATTCTGTTCATTCGCGTAAAAACAACTTCTTTCTTATTTTGCCCACTAGAAATTGTTCCTTATTATCCACTTGATATTAAGCTCCATAATATCAAAATCATGGGCAAAAATACAAAATATGAATAAAAATGAAGAGAAAAGCAACACTATACCACACGCCATGGCTGTTTGCTGTGACGTGCGTATCACGTGACTGGGCTAGTCCAATCAGACGGCCAAACAGCCGTTGTTCTCGTTCGTCATTGGCTAACTCATGGTGACGTCACGGCAAACAGCCATTGCGCATGGTTTAATCAATTGTAAAAGAAAAGTATATAGGTAAGTCTAGTCTAGCCTGATACTTGACAAATAGCTGGTCTAGTAGGAAGCTGTGTCCGCCTATATCTGGTGGCCAGATATAAAAGTTAATTTTTTTTTATAAACGTATACGTCTGTTTATACCTGTTTTTTTTTTTTTTTGTATTGCATAGAAGCACAAGTTTGTGTAGACGCATCAGTTGAAGAGACGTTGAATAGAAAGAAGTATGTCGGGAGCTGTCACCACGTTTTATTTAGGTTTTAATTGGCTGCGTTTTTATTGGTTGTCGTAATGATCTGCTATCCATGATGGGGCCATCTTTCGGCACGAGCCACATGTGTACATGTTAATCGTTACACCACCCCTGGCGAACTGTATCGGATTTATCACCTCATGGGCGATATCCTAATCATGGCCAGTTCCCGAGAACTACGTCAAGATGACGTCGAGGCCGAAGGCAGAGACGCCATCGAGACGTAGTTCGAGCGGATTGGCCATGCGATCGCCCATCGGCTCGTAAATCCGATACAGTTCGCCCCAGGTGGTATCACTAATTTACCGCACGGTCCCTAGTTTTCGAATTTTAAAAACAAAATTGTTGGGGTAAATGGAAAGTTCGACTTCCCATAGCTGTCTGTGTTCTTTATGCAAACTTTGTGTCGTCACGTTTGCATAATATTGTATTGATGCAATCAGGTTTGCGGCCGATACCGTTTGAGCCAGGTGAGGATGGGATTTTTTTTATAAATAAAAGATTGTGAGAAACGCCTTTTTTTTTATTCAGTGTAATCATTTTTTTTTGCCTTGTTGTACATAACGGAACCTTCTATCATGTAAACATTAAGTCGTTCACCTCACAATCACATCATATTACATCACCACACTTTACTTTGCATGGCATCCATATCGCCACACTTTAGTAGTGTGGCGATATGAATATCATGCGCTGTAAAAGTGTGGTGATATAAGATATATCGCTATTATAGCATTGTGAAAGTTATGGAGCGTGCGATAAAGATAGATAAAATGTAATAATAAAAAAATTGGCCAGAAATAAAACTGAACGTTCAGTTCACAATGCTATCTCGGTTCGGATTAATCACCGGGCACACAGATGTTTGTGAAACGAGTACAAATTAGTTGTCATGATAGGCAAGTTGTAAAATTTGCTACCGATTTCAAGGATTTATGGACTCATTCTTTTCAGTGGTTATCCGTTTCGCCGAATCCCATTTCGTCGATAATTAAGCCCTAATTAAAGTTCGATGAAAAGGAGGGTTTCCGTTTTGCTAATTCAAAATATTCGTCAAAAATGTAACATTAGATAAGTTAAAGAATCATTCCTACTTGAAAGGAATTTAAGATTAATTCCGTTTTGATTCGATTTTTTTTATACAACTGTCTTTTGGGTGGCTGGTACCAGTGACTTCATCGATTACCAGGGATTAAGGGGTTGTGAATTTTGTTCTTTTGTTTTTAATCAACAGTTGGACAGGGAGATGAGGTACTAATGTCTGGCACCACTTGTTCCACCACAGGAAATGTGCCGTGCCGACTGATGTTAAATTTGTTAAAAACAACTACGTTTGATTGGGCCTGGTTTTTTGAAAATTTGTTTTCCTTCTCCTTATTTCAGTTTATCTCTTGTGCAAAATGGAAAGTTCAGAAGAATTATACCCGTCCCACGTGACGACCCGGCAAATCAACAGGATGCTATCGGCGCTAAATTTAATGAGAACGTGTGAAGAAGCTGACGTAATACTGATGTGTGGTGAAGTTGAATTTCCAGTCCACAAAATTGTACTAAAAGCAAGCTGTCCTTATTTCAAAGGAATGTTCAGCAGCAAGATGAAGGAGGCTTCGGCAGAAAAGGTTTACCTCAATGACGTAACACCGGAAGCACTGGGGGTTATTCTGGATTATCTGTACCAGGGTAAAGTAACCACGATGGACAGAGAGCAGATAACAACCGATGTCCTGAAAGCTGCTCACATGCTTCAACTGACAGACTTGTTTGACTACTGTTGTGGCCATATAGTGGAATGGTTGTCCCTTTCCAATTTTCACCAGATCTGGAGACTAGCCGAGCTGTATGACCTGCAGGATATCGTCACTCAAGTTCAGTGCTATATCATCGCTAACATTTACGAAGCTGTATTTCACCCTGAATTTCTGAATTTGACTAAAGAGGAGCTGAAAGTGATGTTGAATTTTGCAAACGACCGGCAACAAATCACTGAAGAAATGCTTGTTGGAGTGCTCAACTGGCTTCGTCACGATCTAGAAAAGCGCGAGACATTTTCTGGCGAAATTTTCTCGCTAATTAACACCCACTGTGTGTCGCGGGAATTTATGAAGAATCTCCTGGAATACGAGGAGCGTACGTCGTCTTCGCCTGAAATCTCTAACAAGCTAAAAGATTTGGCAATAAACGTGTTCTACGCAATTTGTGAGATGCAAGATGGGGACGAAGATGCGTCTCTCCCCAATTGCAATTCTGATGCTACATTGGGTATGCGACTGGTCTTTTTCAGCAAGTATCGGGTCGAAAGCCACTACGATTCAGAAAACCGCTGCGTTGAGAAACGTAATATACTGTGCGATTCTGTCCAAGAACTGGACCTGCACACAATGACTTGGCAGCCACCTCACAAGTTACCGTTTCCAATTTACGAGGGCGTTGCAATGTGTCAATACGGGGAAAACATTTACATGATTGGCGGTGCATTAACATCGAAGTACATCAGTTACAATCTAGCATCGAATACGGTTAATTATGTGGACTGTGTTCACTTTAACGGTAAAAGTGATGGATTCTTGTTCGCTTTGGATAAATTCCTCTTCTATGTCGAGAGAAGTACTGAAGGATTGTTCACCGGTGTTATCAGAATTACACCTGGGACAGATAAGTGCGTCTTGGAGCTACGGATTCAGCGCCCGCCGGCTGGCTGGTTCTCCAGCGTGTTTGCAACTATGCATTCCTTTTACATTGTCTACGCAGTCCATGGTGGAGTTCATGCTCCTTGCAGTGTTGTGTACAATTATGAGATTAACAGTACGAGTGGACAGTTTGAGCTGAAGAGTAGCAACACTATTGCGTACCTTCCGCAGGGTGTCAAGGTGTCTTTTGCCGAATCGGACAGGAATTTAGTTGGGTTGTATCACGTCAATGGACACTTGGAACGTTTGCACAAAGACGCCAACACTCAGCACTGGATAACCATGCCGTGCAACGTTACCGCTTCGAATATCAATGACGTAAATACAATTTTCAAATCGCCACTCGATGCCAGTAATGTTGTGTTCGTTTCAACCGGTGAGGATAACACGCTACAAGTTCCAAACCTGATTTGGAAACCGGAAACTGGTGAGTGGATCCAGCGATCCCCTACAAAAGGCAAATGCATCATTCCGGATGACCAGCTAATCCAAAAGGTGTACTTTGTGAGATAATTTTGTTTGTGACCATAAACAAAGAAATTACTACTGCTGAAAACAAAGAAATTGCTATTGCCTTAAACAAAGAATTACTATTGCCACAAATAAAGAAATTGCTTTTGCCATAAACAAAGAAATTACTGTTGCCACAAATAAAGAAATTGCTATT
>JAHWFP010108235.1:22251-39758 GCA_023313725.1 Lithobius niger
TATGCAAACCTGTTTCAATTGCCTTCTAGACTTAAATGTCATCATGTTCGAGCATAAAGAATTAATACCTAATTTACAACGGCTTTGTATTTAATTACGGTCACTACAAGTCCTTCTTCATTTGCACTGCCAATTTGGGCGCGATCAAATTTAAAAGCCCAGCGGAGCCGACTGAAACGTTTAGCGACGAAGCAATGTGCGCTGCACCATCCGGCCGTCAGTCATCGGAACAGAACGGAGTAGTGTGCGACCAGCTTAAAGCTTGTCGCATACTGTTTCATTCCGTTCTTACTACGAAGAGAGCCTCCAGGGCCACCGTAGTTAGCGACGGAAGCAATGTGTGCTGGGCCATCCGTTGCAGTCAGTCGTTAACTACGATGGCCCTGGAGGCTCTCTTCGTCGTCAGAACAGAACGGAGCAGTGTGCGACAAGCTTAAGCCAATGTAAACCAAATTGGCCTAATTGTAAACCAAAAAGTCAGCCTAATCAGCTTTTAACTGTTCTGATGTTTTCTTTTGCACAGAGATCAACACTTATAACATATCATGGTGTTTTTATTGCATAAGCAAAACCACTGTTACGACAAGGCCATCAAACAAATCGGAACCAATAAAAAAATTATGTTTATTCAATACCGAGGCTGTAAATGAGTTCGACATGTTCATTACAACTAAATTGAAACCAACAGTTACAGGGAGGGGCGGACATGAATCCGATGAACAGTATATTTAACATTTAGAAAACCATGAGAATTGTGGAAGGGACTTATAGGTTAATAGGCGTGCTATAACAGTTAACAAACCCAGGCTGAGAGACACCCAGGGCCCAAGATGTGCTAAACAAAGTTATTAATGGACGAACTCCTTCATATCACCTGATAAGTCTCTCGAAGTTCTTGAAAATGTGGAAGAATTTGTGGAATATTTCTGATGAAGGTGTAATCAAAAGCGAATTATCACCTAGAATAAGACAAACGTTGGTGTGTCGCTCTCCCAAATTCAACCATAAGATTAACGTCTTTCCTAATGTGAGCATGGTGGCCAATTAGATACTTGTCTTTTACAACTAAGGCCATTTGCCTGTTTTCAGAAATCTGAGGCAAAAATAACAATGCGACAGAAAAGGCTGTAACTTTGTTTGTTCGGGAGACCTTGGTCGTCTGACAACATAAAAATGTTTAAAGTTTTCTGTTTAAAAAAGGTGTGAATAACGTTGATATTTGCCTAATTACTAGCTAATTTCATGAAAATAAATCTTTGATGTGGTGCACAAAAGCTGCAATTTTTAAGATAGTTATAGTTTAACCGTGAGATGTGCCTTTTGCTGGTTTGGGGATTAGGGAAAGCATAATAAATAGTTATCAATCAATGTCAACACTATTTGAATAGCAGAGTGCAGCATTTTGTTTCGAAAATGCAACAATGAAAATGAAGACGTGAGTATGGGCGTGTTTCTAAACTAGAGGGAAGAGTGAGATGGATTCCTTTAAGCCACGCCCCTCAACGTCACCAAAACCGATCAGTTTAGAAACACCACTGCCTCACTTGTCGTTCTCAACGTTAGAAAAATTAGCAATAATCACTGCCACATCTATTTTCAGCGAGAGTAATGTTAGTAAGAACATAATAGAAATGCTTATTAATCTGTTTAGTTGGATTTTGTTTGTAAATTTAGACATTTTATATATCTAACTTTCTACAGTTTAGAAACACGACCATCTCAGCTACTAATGCGTGATGGCAGCCATGTTGGATCAGTAAGTGAGCGAGAAAAAACTTGTCTCACTTTCCTCAGCAACATCTCAACTCCATGACGTCACGCCTGCGTAAAGTGGGAGGAGTTTGGATGAGTCACCTCGAGTTAAGAAACAGTTTTCCTCACTTCCCTCAGACATCCCTCTAGTTTAGAAGCAGCTCAACAACAGCAGGAACGAAGAATTGTCGCTTTTCCCACCTCTAATTTATGCAGGGTCGGTGGGCGTATTGCCAGTTACAACGAGAGTAAATTCAAGTTGTGTCACAAAGGTACAGATTTTGGTACTTAGCCCATTCTTAGAACACAAAAAAAAAGAGAAAAAAAACCCACCAAAACAGTAATGTTTATTATTATGGTCTCATCTCTTTTAGGTAACGGTAAAACCAAACGAATAGCAAAGCGCCACGCAGCTTATAAACTGCTGCTGCTGATGACAAAACCAAACAAAGAGCATAAGGAAACACAGGTAACTCTCTTCTTATTAAAGATGCACACGTGTTTTTAGTATTTCAAAAATATGCTTGGTATCACCGTCATCGTATGGCATTATAATGGCCACTGGACTATCAGGGAGAGGGTATCAACTTTGGTAATCCGATATGAATCTGGTAATCCATGAGTAATATAGTGTCTTCCTTGGTAATCATTGAGGAAATCTTAGTAAGTTTGGTGGTATTCCATGGTATCTTGAGTAACAGTCGGGTTTACCCAGATATCTCAGTAATCAGTGGTGGTCCAGAGATGACCCGATGTTCTTCATGTAGATCCAGCAACACGTTGCGCTTTACAACATCTATAATAGACGTTGCGTTTTACGACATCTATAATAGACGTAGCGTTTTACGACATCTATAATAGATGTTGCGTTTTACGACATCTATAATAGACGTTGCGCTTTACAACATCTATAATAGATGTTGCGTTTTGTGACATCTATAATAGACGTTGCGCTTTACAACATTTATAATAAAAGTTACGGTTTGCAACATCTATAATAGACGTTGCTTTTTGCGACATATATAATCGACGTTGCGTTTTACAACATCTGTAATACACGTTGCCTTTTACAAAATCTATAACAGACATTACGTTTACAACACCTGCAACGCATACCTTAATTGTGTTATGCCTTAATTCATCCAACTTTGCTTTGTTATTTTGAAAAATCGGTGGGAAGGGTTATAGGCGATAAGTCGCCCTACAAACCCACAAGGCAATTGAACATTACGAGTCAAGAATCTGGCTGTATGGTCTGGCCAGCCCGAATGAAAGTGGATTTCAATAAAAATATTACTTTCAGATGCATTTGTTATGGTATTCGGATTGCTTGGGTACTTTTTATTAATTTGTACCTACCGTCGGAACAATTTTAAATGAATTAAGAGGCAGGCAAACATTTACTTACATAGATGGTTTCACTATACACCAGTAACAAACTTGTACAAAGAGTTACTGAGCATTAATTTAGGGGCTCGCTAGGGGCTTGTGTAAACATTCAAATGGCCAATATGGTTATCGTACTGAATTTCCAGATTTGCACACAAACTGACACACAAATTTTCATAAGGCAACACTATAAAATGAAAAAATAAAAATTTTTTTTTTTGCAAAATCCAGCCACAGCCTAAATAAAGACTGCAGTTTGGCTGCAATTTCGGCTGTAAAACAAGAGGGTTGCAATTTTTTTTAGTGTAGATAAAAAGTATTATCAAGAATCTACCGACCAATTTGGCGATATGAACACAATTTAGTCGCCAGATATTTTCATCCAAAGATTAAAAATCTTTTCAAAGATGGGCTGTAACAAAAATTTTTTAAAACCTGAAAAGTTATCTTCAACGTATTTTGTTAGGCAATATGTCACTACTCCTTAATTATATTGGTGACGTCATTCAGTGCCAAGCTAGGTGTTCTATGGGCGTTGTGGTTTATAACACGTACAGTCGTTTTGGTTTATGTTGCAAATCTTGCGATTTTAAGTTGCTGAGGCCAATGGCCAATCTTAAGAGTCTGGTTAATCTTCCTTTGGTGGGCGTATCTATGCCTTGTTATTTCCTTTCCGATTCCTACCGCTAGAATCTTCTAGAAGCTTCAATTACCCAAAATACCTTTGTTACTTCGTGGTTGTCAGGGGTAAGCAAACCACATAAAAGCAGCGGTCCGGCAACGCAAAGTTAATTAGCCTTCGGGCCAGCCTCCTGGCTGATCCTCCCCTCTCCCCGGCTAGGAGGTCCCCAAGTCTAGGGGGTCTTTATGCTAGTAGGCCTCTTTTCAAACCTAATCAATATCCCCAACCTAAATTCACCCCGAAGTTTTGACCCTAAATTCCCAAACCTAATTTCAGCATAATTCGTCTCTCCCTCAGCTTTTTCGTTAGTTTACAACCTATAGACGTTGTGGTTTACCTGTAGACGTAGTGGTTTACAACACCTATAGACGTTGTGGTTTACTGCACCTTATAGACGTTGTAGTTTACAACACCTAGATGATGTTGTTTACAACACCTACAGACATAGTGGTTTACAACATAGACGTTGCACCCGGCTAGGAAACGGGATGTCCTGGGTTCGAGTCCCAGTCGGGGCAGTTGTCGTTTCTTTCTTTCTCTGACTAGTGCATTGTGTATCCTCACAAGGACAGTCTCTATTGCAGACTGCTTGCTTCGTTTACCTTGTGATTTCTTTCTTTATTTACTACTTGCATTATTTCTAGTGTGGAGGTCAAGAAGCAATGTTGCTTTCCCCCCCTTGTATGTACGTGTGTGATCTCTAGGTCACCACTGAGAAAGACTAAACAGCTATTTAGGTCGGCTGGAGCCTGTAGCCAGAACCCGCCTTGGTAGCGCAGTCCTGGGTTCGAGTCCCAGTCGGGGGGGTTATCTTTTCTTTCTTTCTCAGATCGTCACAAGGCCAGTCTTTAATGCAGACTGCTTGCTTCGTTCATAGACGTTAGGGTTTACAACACCTTATATTCCATAGACGTTTTAATACTTGTAGTTGGAAGACTGCTCTTGGACGTTGTGTATGTAGACATTGTGTTTTACAATGCCTAAAACCTCATTATAAGACTCAGAGCGTCCTTGTAAACGGGTTTATATTAGGAGTAGAATCTACAAGGCAGCTACGCTGGCTGTTTCACAAAACACCCCCGCTCCCATCCCCATGCTCCGTTTAAACAATTATTTTTAGCTGGCTAATAAATGCTGATTGAGTGAGCAAAGCCTTCTGTGTATTTTTGCGCGTTTTGAATATTTCGATTTTCACTAATCCTTTAATTTTAATCGTCCAGCATCGTCCAACATCATTTAAACAATTTCGCCGGTTAATTAGTAAAGGCGGTAGCCTTCACTGTAAGGTTTGACCTCGGTCTCCCATGTAAAAGCCGAAATTTCGAAGCTTAATTTCTCTGCTGTCTTTCAATATTTTCCACTCAAATTTAGTATACAAGATTTATTGCTTTGGTGAACATGTGTCCGAACTTTTATTAATTTCCTATCTGCCACATCGGAGATCTGGACTTGTGCTGGAATCGTGATTTTCGTGATTCTTAACTCATTTTAAAGGTATTGCTCTCTGTAGTTGTGCCCATTCTATAAAGTCCTTTAAATTGGCTAAGTGGTTCAGGGGTTCGGGAGCTCTAAATGACCAGATTGTTTTACATTATTTTTAAGCATTGTTATCCAGGAGTGGTTAACGCTCGTTAAACCCTTTAAACCCTTTTTAAGCATTGTTATTATGCAACAATGTCAATCAGCAAACGACAGCTGCAAGACGTAGACTTAACATTAAAGGGTTTGTTTACAAATTAGTTTGTGCAAACCGTAATTCATAAACATACAAAACTGTAAAACAAGCTAATCTAAACTGCATGGTACGCCGAAGTAGCACGAATTAGTAAACAAAAACGAACTCGTTTGATACTTAAAGGTAAGGTTTAACTGATCCGAAGTCAAAACAGCAAAGGAACACAAATAAACTTTCCTGTAAAGTTTCAGATACTGCACTGTTGCTGTACTGTTTAGTCCACGAGAAATCTTACTGCTGTATCCGACCATTAGACATGTAAATACAATTTTAAAGCCAGAGCCAAAATTTCAAAACTTTTAATGCCTAAACAAACAAAGAATAATGTAAGGCTCCACGCTCCACTACTTTCTTGACTACATTTTTTCAGTGTTCTTCAGCCACGTCTACTTTCGTTCATCACCCCACTGATGATACATATATAATTTTTCAAGATTTTCGAGCACTTTTACAAGCATGGAATTTCATTATTACTTTCCATGACATGTCCAGGTTTTCAAGGACTCGTACTCTTTAGAGCTGTGCGAACTAAGCACACTAAGACGATTAGTTTTTAAACTTTTTCCAGCGATGTCGTTTAGCCAAGTAGAATGCATCAATCATTAGCTGATGTATCGTGTGAAAAAGTAAAAATGGCAAAAACATTTAAATATTTCAGTAGGGTTTCACGTGGACTAAACAGTACCGCAACACTGCAGTCTCTGAAACCTTACAGGAACGTTTACTTGTGTTCCTTTGCTGTTTTGACTTCTGATCAGTTAAACCATACCTTAAGCATCAAACGAGTTAGTTTTTATTTTCTAATAATAATATGGTGTGGTAACTTTACTTCCATTGTTTACAGTGGTCCTATTGTTGCCGGCCACTTTGCAACGTAGCAGTGATTAGCCTCGTGCACAACACCTTTAAAGTCATTGTTGGTTAGTGATTCTTACATTATTGGTTACACGAGAAAACAGGACTTGGGACTTACGGGAATTAGGTGTATAGTTACGTAGATGTTGTAACTCGCAACGCCATTTTTGCAGTTAACGTAAACAACTAGACCCCATTGTGGTTGGCTACTCTTGTGACAGTCCACAGCCACCTACAGTAAAGGCCGTATCATCTTTGCCTCCCACAATGCTTCGCAAAACGGCGCATCAAATAACGACGCGGCAAGTTTCCCAAGTGGCGTCATCTGTTGACAGAATTTGGAACCCTGGTGGGTTAGTTGATGACTGATTAACAAAATTACACTTCCTATTGCAGTTTACAAAGTTATTACAGGCAAATACGTGTATCAGAAAGAAAATTTTGAAACACTGAGATATGCAATTTAAAAAAAGTACAGAAAAGTAGAAAAAAAAAGGATATTAACTGAGAAATAGCCAATCTAAAAGTTTCCATTTAAGTTCATTAAATTTATTTACTAGCAAAATATGTACAGGTAGTTTATTCATGCCTATGTAAAAAAAAAATAGCTTTTAGTTTTGGTACCATATAAGTCGTTCCATTTAGGTTAATTTTAAATTTTAGTTTTTTTCTCCGTCGTTTAATGATAATGTTTACATCCTGGCAATTTATAACGTTAAAAAAAATTGTTTAAGTAGATCCGATAAACTCTTGAGTTTTATTTTTGTATTTAATATCGTGTTTTCCATGTACAAATCCTTTGTACTTTTAGTTGTTTTATCAGCTTTAAATAAAATTTTAACAATTTAACAATTTTAACAATTTTATTTTGTATTTTTTGTAGTTTGGAAATCAAATAATCTGGGGATGTGGGGGTAAACTATTGCAAATATTTTGGGGCATTATTGATTTACTTCGCGTCGTGTGAAGCTACTATTTCTTGTGCCAGGCAAAAGCCTGGTTTTACTTTTTATTTCAACTTTGTCAAGAGCTCGAAATTGCCTTTTGTAATGGCATTCTGGTTAAGGCAATGGGAATGCAGATCTACCAGCTGGGAGTTATTTGGGGGGAAATTGTTATTCCATGATGTTTACTGTGTTTCTGCTCAATTGTACTATGTCCTATCCTCAGACCACTTTAAATTGCTGTGTAAATTCATTGTCGAAAACCCAACAAGTAGGCTGGCTACTTAGACAACTCAACTTGTCCTAAACTACCCCTTTCTGGATACGTCCATGTTTGAGAGCCTCCCGACTTTTTTTTATTTTATTTTTATTTAAATGGTGTGATTATAAAATAACCGTAGCCAAAATTGTGCCTTATCCACAGCACGAATCCAAAAATTGGGAAACTCTTTATATATATAGAGTATGTTCGGGGGTGGGGTGGGGATGTGGGGATGGGGGTTATCTATCTCCCAATATCGTTATGGGTGAGGGTAGATAGTTTACTGGGCATGGCTCAACGTTCCAGGCCAGTAGGTGACGTAATACCTTACTTTCATGTTAAAACTTGTTTGGAGAGGTTATTCAGCATCACAGCAAGTGATGCTTTTTCGGGTGCCAGACAATTATTAGGTCTCCGACAATTAGGTTCCCGACAAGTAGGTCCCAAAAACTCTTCTCTCAGACAATTCGGTCCCAACAATAAATGGCTAACTACGACAATTTTGTCCCAAGTTATGTTAAATATTTGTTTAAAAAAAAAAAACCTTTGCTGCGAGCAATGCCAGTTAAAAACTGAGGAATTAGTTTTCTGGCCAAGGCTTTCTGTACAGTCGTAGCAATCTTAATTTAAACACTCATACTTGTTAGGCGGTCTTTTCTTGCACTTGAGCCTTGGGTAACGCAACCGCTGGCTTGTTCAGTTGGAATAGCTTTGATGGTGTCCAAACGTTCCACCTCTTATCAGAGGTGTAGTGGTGCTAGCATATACATCTGGAGTTTTCTGGCAGTGAGTTTCCGGGAGTTCTTATTGGTAGGACTGCTAATGGCGTACTACAGTACAATTCTGATAATGTACTGTCATTATTTCGTTATTCGCATATTCTGGCAGTTCTGATTGAGGAGGCTTTCGAATATTTACCATTCCCACGCGAAGTGCGGCCGCGCCAGTGTTCAGACTGTGCCCAGTCAGAGGTGCCAGAACCTTTCTCCCCTATTTCTCTCATGGAAGGGAAGCGTCCGCTCTGCCTATCGTAAGCCTGTCAAGTGCGGTCAAGCGTCCACTCTAGCCACCATCTGCTCTAGCCCACATTCCTCCAGCCATGTAACCATTTACATAAACCAAATCGGTCCATTGTGGCAAGGTTTTTTTTTTTTTTGTGGGACCGAATTTTCGTAGGGATTGTATTTAATACGGGCCCGAATTGTCTGGGAAGAATTGTTGCTAATCCGCAAACAGATCGTGACTCTGGATAACACAATCAGGGTTGGCTCTGATCATTTTTTTCCCCACTGGGTGACCTCAAAGAAATCCTGATATTTTTTCCAGACTCTTGTTTTAGATATTCAGCAATCGTCAGCCATTTGCAACGAAGATCTTCCAACCAGCAACGGTACTTTCGTCTCCTTACTTCAAGAGATTGCGACTAAACACAAGATTGATGTGACCTACGATGATATAAGCGAATTAAGCTCTTCAGGTAAGCGTGTGGCGGTATAGGTGTTTCGAATGCTAGGCACACCTTGCGTGCACACATAATAGAGTTCAAGGACCCAATGCTCGTCTCAGCTATAGCGGCAAGTCCTCTAATTCCTCTAAGTCCTCTAAAACTAATTCCTCAGTTAAAAACTGAGGAATTAGTTTTCTGGCCAAGGCTTTCTGCACAGTCATAGCAATCTTAATTTAAAATCGGGTCATACTTGTTAGGCGGTCTTCTCTTGTACTTTGAGTCTTGGGTAACGTAACCGCTGGCTTGTTCAGTTGGAATAGCTTTGATGGTGTTCCAAACGTTCCACCTCTTATATTCTCTGGCAGTTCAGATTGAGGAGGCTTTCGAATATTTACCATTCCCACACGAAGTGCGGCCACGCCAGTGTTCAGACTGTGCCCAGTCCTGAGTTGGACTGGGACATATGTTTCGTGACCCAGTGACCTAATGACCCAGTGATCCAGTCCAACACTGGCCCAGTCAGAGGTGCCAGAACCTTTCTCTCCTATTCCTCCCTTGGAAGGGAAGCGTCCGCTCTGCCTATCCTAAGCCTGTCAAGCGCGGTCAAGCGTCCACTCTAGCCACCATCTGCTCTAGCCCACGTTTCCCCAGCCATGTAACCATTTACATAAACCAAATCGGTCCATTGTGGCAAGTTTTTTTATTTTTTATTTTGTGGGACCGAATTTTCGTAGGAATTGTATTTAATACGGGCCTGAATTGTCCGGGAAGAATTGTTGCAAATCCGCTTTTTCAGTCGAAATAGATCGTGACTCTGGATAACACGGGTTGGCTCTGATCATTTATTCCCATTGGGTGACCTCAAAGAAATCCTGATATTTTTTCTAGACTGTTGTTTCAGATGTTCAGCAATCGTCAGCCATTTGCAACGAAGATCTTCCAACCAGCAACGGTACCTTCGTCTCCTTACTTCAAGAGATTGCGACTAAACACAAGTTTGATGTGACCTACGTTGATATAAGTGAATTAAGCTCTTCAGGTAAGCTAGTTTCTTAGTGTGGCGGTATACGTGTTTCGAATGTTAGTGCAATTTGCGTGCACACATAATAGAGTTCAAGGACCCAATGTTAGTCTCAGCTATAGCGGCAAGTCAGCTTAACTAAGACTTAAACACACTTAAAGTCGTGAAAGGATTTTGAATCCAAGGTATATGAATGTGGAGAAGAGAGAAGAAAGAAAACTGACAACTGTGTAAACCGGGCTTTGAATGAAACTCGAGTGAACGCTCGGTTAGCTTTTGAAATTGTGAAGTGGCTCCAAAATTGAAAGTTTGGGGCGGGGGAGGATGGTCTGTCATTCTTCCAGTTATGGTTGTGAGAATGTGTAACGCGATAGCCAGTCGATGAGGTTTCGTTTTAAAAATTCTTCTTTATGCGGAAGTAGGCCTAATGAAGCATCCTTTACTTTGTACATCGTGTACTTTGCAGGCACCAGACACTGCGATTTTCCAAGACCTAAAAAAAATCACTCGATGATAATGCAACCCATTGTCTGTCTGGCTCGAGTCTAATTGCATTTTTTATGACTTGACACGATATTTTTTTACAGGTTAGGTAGGGTATGATTGGCAAAGTATTTAGTAAAAAGTATGAGTGGCAAGGTGTGCATGAACCTCAGGGATGAGGCTACGTACTGTTTTTGCTGAGACATGTGTCGGAGATGGGGAGGTTTAATGAACGGGACTGAGCAGTTTTTGGCGAGATACATCGAAGGGGATGGGTGGGTGCTCACATTTAAAATGTAGCCCCTGGCCTCCAGTGACCTTACTAATGGTGCCTCCTCGAGATAACTTCAGTATGCCGAGAAATCGAGAGACGAAAGCGGTCCCGGACGGGTTGGGGGGGGGGGGGGCGGGGGGGCGATCGCCCGGTGGGCCAAACTCGGTCCATTGTCAAGCCACCCCACCCCGTCCATTGTCAAGTTTTGTTCTGTGTTATGTTGAACGAAATTTTGATTTTAATCTTAAATTATAAACCAAAGTCTCATAGCAGAAATGAAGCAACCGCAACGACGACCCCGGAAGGGGAACAATGAAAACGTGCGAGTGTTTCTTGGCTTGAAGATGAAACTGGGACGTTGTTGCCTCGACTAACAATTTGGTCTAACAATTATCCTTCTAACCAAACACCGTGGTAATCTCAAGGGCAAGTATTACATGACGTCATGCACACTTCTTTTTCAGATGGTACGCATCGCTTAAGCCACAACGAAAGACTGGGGGGGGGGGGGGGGGAGTGAGCTGTTACCATTAAGCAAACGATTACGCATTAACTCATCCTAAAAGAGAATTTCTGGGGGTGTTTGCTATTAATTCAAATAACCATCCACATTCAACTACGTATAGCAAAGAGGGGGAAGGGAAGGAAACCGAGGAGAGGGAGAGAACGGGATAAATGGAGGAGGGGAGAGGGGAGGGAGAGGATTGGCGGAAAGGGGGAGTGTTACACAAACAAAAATCGACTGTTGCAGTGAACGATCAAGCAGCACCGAGCAAATACTGGGAAACAACCACCGGTTAAACAAATTCCCGGGCGAAGCCGGGTACGATGCTAGTATTATTATAATGCAACTATTGATGATGTAGTATAACAAGCTCCAAAGAATTGTTACGGTGTTCTTAGTTGTAACCGAACTTTTTCGGTGTTCATTGTTTTAAAAATTTTAGACGGGGTGTGCCTGTAAATTTATGAAAAACTAATTCGGTGGGCCAATTTTTTTTTTTTAAATTGGTGGGCCGAAATAGTTATGAACCCGGTTATAAGAATTGAGCCAGTCCGGGCCTGGAAGAAAGGGAAGGCTACTTCACCCATACTCGAACTCAGAATAGTCTGTTTAGTGGCGGAGATTGCTTTCAATGCTATAGTCGAAAAAAATTATACTAGAATTGAAAGCTGCGTGTCGGTGACACTTCAACTTAACGTCCGAGTCCTAATTTTGACTGTGAATTCATAAGGTTTCAGGCGTACAAACAACGGCTATTATACACTGAAAAAAAATACAAGTTAAAACTACGCCTATGTACTTTTAGCTTTGAATTTTCTGGTAAAATGCAGGAAACAAGCGGCAGAAAATTTGTCTGTAACAGTATGTATCTGAAACAGTCTCAAGTTGACGCCTGATTCACGAAGAGGTGTAGGCCTATAATTATTAGGTTTTCATCTGTTTGTCCAGGCCCGCACTTGTATCAACCTTGGGTGCGCGTTAAGGATTATTTGGGAGCTGGTGCTGCCGAAGTTTGCCGCTTTTTGATAACGCACGTAAAATAAAGTCCGTAACACATCGCCATCCAAATACGAGATTACGGGTTCCGTTCATCAAGTTTCGCTTTCATACATTTTTGTTTTTCGTATTTTCGCAGTTATTTTTCGTAATATTCGTATTTTTATAGAATTAGATCACAAACTCTGTGTACTCAATAAGTAGTTTTACCTAATATTATAATTATACACAATATTCAGTGATGTTTTGGATTTTCTCCTTTTTTTTTTAATGTTCAATATTCTATATGCCGGAGCGTTTTAAACAGATTGTAAAAACTCTTTCCTAATGCGTGTTAATGGTGTTGAGACGTTTTAAAGTGTAAAAAAAGTAAAAAAGTTTCCGAACGCAACTAAAAAAAACATTTAATACCACTAGATTCGCAGAATAATTCAAGTAAAAAGCAACATTAACAGAATTTTAACTCGTGTTAATTGATGCATCATACAAATCCAATATTCTTTAGCGCTTTCATTTACGGATAATAACCTAACAAATTTCATCACCCTGGCTGAATGATGACAAGTAAGGCACAGCCGTTCGTTCGCATACAATTTAAAAAAGAGAACTGTGATTTAACTCGGTTTTGTATGGCACGTGTAATAGCACGTGGTGTTGAAAATTTGCAAGCCAAGGCTATATTGTGGAATGGAATACAGTTGTGGGCCCCCCCCCCCCGACCCCAAACAAGAAAGGTTTGTACGATTATTTTGTTTGGCGTGAGAAAGGACAATTCGTTTTACCGTATTTATGCTCCATTTTTTTCGGTTTAAAATCACGGTATGCAGTTTCTGTTACAAGCATAATATCTTTACTTAAACTTACGTTCTAGCATTCCAATCTTCATGCAATTTTTAATGAACGAAATGTTAATGAAAAAATGTATATAGTACAACTGGATGCATAAAATGTGACCTCCTCCCAAAAATCTTCGTGATGACTTTAAACAAGTTTTTACATTGAACAGAAAATACGCCATTTAATAACCTGTCGTCAATTCGCCGGTGCTTCTAGCATGCGCTACGCGATGGAAGTCTAGTATTGGTAGTATTGCGTAGTTGTTAATATCTTTGGCGGCAACATGTAATCCCCGGCGATTTTCAACAATTTTAGGCAGCTGCTATTTTCAATACTAATAGACCACGGTGTCGGTGGTGTTCCCAAGAAGTGTGTAGAAATTATTAAACCTGAATTTTTCTCTTCATTTGTAAATAAAAATTGTTGTGTATATGTCATTGGTATTCCTTATGGGATGTGTCCCGTCCGTTCCATAACCTGGGGCTGACGATCCGACTGTGTCCGAGCTACCTTAATCAATTAGTCAATTTGTAATCACCACAAAGGCTCGTCACAAAATAGGGCTGGCGGGACGAAAATAAAAACAACAAAGAAACGCTGTTCTACACCTATTTTATGACGAATTTTTATTGTTGTTAAAACAAACGTGACTAACGACTATGATCTTTGTTAGGTAATTATTACTTTTAAAATTTGGAACGACATTTTGTACTGGAATTGTTAAAAACAATGACAGGATTATTGGTGGCGGCACGCTACGAAAGCAACTAACCAGCGATGATGCATGTGGCATTTGATTTTTGGCCTGTGGTGGCAGCGCACATCTACAGGTATTGGGACAGCAGCTGCTGACAATAATAGACGAATGTGCTCTGAACAGGCACTAAATATTTATTTTTCCAAACCTACATTGACAACTAATAAAATAAATGTTAAATGGGGCACAACTTAAATCAACGTTGTTCGTGCTAGATTAACAATTAAGTGTTTCAGATCAAAACACATAAGAAATATTTATAACGAAAATTAAATACCATACCGCCTGCCATTCTGCCATCATTAAGCACAAGCTTCGTCCACGTTCGTTGCCATGGAGGGCAGCTGAAGTCCGCGCATGCGTCGAGTAAATAATATGGTATAGCGACGATCCGTGATGATTCGTACCGCGCCACCGTCGCTAGCTAATATCCTATGGAAGCTCGGTTCACATCGAAACCAAGCTTCAAAAATCGTTGGTTTAACGTTGAACAATAAGTAATAGATATCCGTGAATCATAGGCGATTTAACGGCTATAATTGCTCGCGAGCAAGAAACTGCTAGTCCAATATCGAGGGGGTAAAGGGAAACATGAGCGAGCGAGCGGGCGAGTTTTTTCCTTCAGCCCCGAGGTATTGGACTAGCCGTTTCGAGCTCAAGAGCAATTATAGCCGTTAAATCGTCTAAGATTCACGGATATGTATTTTAATGCTAAGGTGTGACGTCAAGTTGTCTTATCGTCTTAAATTTTATTTGTGAATCATAATGAATTTAAGATTATTTACATGCGACTTATGTAAATTCCTGAACGGAAGTTCCGGGTTGGAAACTGTGTTGGAAGCTTCCTGTGTATGAAGGCCGACCGAAGGGGAGAGACGTTCCGTAATACCGATGTTTGTGTTTTAAGGTAAAACTGTATTTTCTAGTTGCCGGCTGAAAATATCACACTACCTGTAAATTTAATTACATTCAGTTCCTGAGTGCTTGTTACCCTGGAGGATTCAAAACTCTCTCGATACGCCCAGCTGACCCGCCCATCTGCGCATGCGCCAGCACGTGCAGACCCTCCATAAATGGTATTACGGCGTTAGCCAACCATCTCTTTTCCTCCAGCCTCCAGCTGCGACACACCGCCATTGTTACCCTCCCGCTTCGACGTTCGCCGAAAGACACCATTCGCCGAAAGATCCCTCCCTGATGTTTGCTTCATTCTTCTTACGTACGCACGTTTCGGTTGAGCACGTTCGCCGAACGTTCTTTCTTCCTCTTCTTTGCTGTATTTCGACCATCTAACTTCACTTTCCTACGCTCGTCGGAAAACCATAGAAGATGATTCCTCATTGATGAACTGGTTCCCTTCACAGCACCTGACGGATGCCCATGTTTGCCGAAAGTCTCTTCCCTAGCTTGAAGTACAAGCCTTCCACCCTTGCCGATTTTACCTTTCGCCGAAAGTCAAGCCTTCGCCGAACACCACAAGCTTTCGCCGAACGTAAGCTAGCCTTCGCCGAACGCAACCTTCGCCGAAAGCCACTAATCTTTTGCCGAAAGACACTTGCTTTCGCCGAACACTACCTTCGGCGAAAGGGAAAAACCACCAGCCTTCGCTGACAGCCACGGGTCTCTCACCGCATAACAAGCCTTCACCGAACCCTCAGCTTTGCCATGGGCCAAACATGTCTTTCGCTGCTCTAACTACCTATTTGATGATCGATCCAGCTTAATTACAAGATGAGCCCAGCAGCTTTTCCTCATGATCGTCGCCTGCCCCTTCCTGGACCTTCTGGACAATGAACGGGGTCGACTTTTCCATTGTCTCCCGCTTATGGGAATGGTAACATACCCTCACCGAACTCTGGCCCTGCCGAACATACGGCCTATGCCTTTTTCGAACGAGCCCTCGCCCAACCATCGGCTATCTCAAACCTCGACTTATGTACCACCCATGCCGATGCTGACCGGTAAATGCACCTTCAAGTCCTCCGTCATGATCTTCTTCACAAGTATTATGAACGTTGCCCACAACCCGTATTGCCCGCCGAACATCACAACTGATGAATCTTCGCCAAACGTTTCACTTCGACACCTTCATGGTAACCTTTGACCCTTCACACACCAATCACACGTGTGCCTCATCCTCCGATGAAGCTGATATGTACCATCGGCTATGTCCTTCGCCTTCTGGTTGCGTGTCTTCCTGTAGCAATCGTATATGCCGACCAAGTGCTATGGCTTCGTTCTGTTACGTCTACAACCTTTTAGCTATACGTATATTACGATGGTTTTATTTTCCCGTATTGACTATCTCTGTAGTCTTCCTGCCGCCTCGCTATACTGTAGTGTAAATTACGGTAAGACCAAAGTTTATGTTATCTGATTGCCACTTGATTGCCACTTGATTCTTACAACTTACCATGACTGTTACAATATTAAATCAATATTATTAAAGCAATATTATATATATCATGAAGTTGTTGTTAAATACATAGATTATTAGTGTCACTTCCCTCATGCTCTCGTCATTGACGGATCGCCTCTTAGCTGCACCAGCCCACCGAAAATGCCCGGAGTTCGTCGAAATGCCCCCAAACCACAGGTTCAACAAACACATACAAGCATTGAAAACCGTCCCCTGAACCTTCACCGCAAGTCCAAGGGAAGAGAACCTCCGCCATTAGTCAAGCCTTCGCCGAACGCTCAACCTTCGCCGAATACAGCCAACCTTCGCCGAACGTATGTAAGCCTTCGCCGAACGCATGACCTTCGCCGAACGCACAAGCCTTCGCCGAATGTAAGCAAGCCTTCGCCGAACGCTCAACCCTCGCCGAATGCAGCTAGCCTTCGCCGAACGTAGACAGGCTTTCGCCGAACGTATACACAACCTTCGCCGAACGACAACTGGCCTTCACCGTACGCACACCCCTCACGGAACGTTCGCCGAACATAAGCAAACCTTCGCCAATTATAGGCAATTCTTAGCCCAACGAAAACAATAACATAAACAGTCCACGGCCATGCCATGCTGTAAACGCCGGTTCTCGCCCAATCACTGAAGTTATGCAGCACCTGGCCCGATTTGTACTCGGATAGGTGACCGCCTGGGAATACCGGGCGCTGTACACATCAGCGCCTCCTTTGTCGAACACGCTGTCCTTGACTCTGTCGCTATGGACTCCTCCGTTCGACCCTTTCAACACCTCCGGCCAGCCTTGTGCCTGAAAACCCCAGCATTGTTGTCTTACCATTGCCCACGCAACCATCTCGGCAACAATTACGTAAACACCTTCCATGAGCACCCCTTTGAAACTTATTGGATTTATGAACTTGCTGCTTGCCAACTTGAGGTGTCTCTACTTTACCACGTCCTGGCTTCCAGTAAATGATATGAATCTAACAAGGTTTCCCAACGTTATATAGGTTGACCCTTTATAACTCTGTTCGTGCTCCTTTCTCATGTGTTCATCCTACGACCACTCCACATACATGACCCTTGCCACGCTTCATCAACGGAAACCGCTTTCAACCTGTCACACCCTTGGACAACGAACTCCGTTCGCTCCTCCAACTT
>JAHWFP010108236.1:0-21838 GCA_023313725.1 Lithobius niger
TTTACCCAGTTTGGTCCCAAAGGACAAAAGGTATTATTGAGAAAAACTTCCACATTTAACGCAACAACATGTGCCAATTTCTGACAGAGGCAGATAAGTAATAGTTATTGATTAAAAACTATTGGTTATCGATTTTTAAACCACAGCTGCGATGATTTGGCCGCGAGACATGCAAATACGTCGAGGGGGCGTAGCCCCCGACACGATTTGCATGTCGAGCGGCCATATCATCGCAGCCGAGGTTTAAAAATCGATAACCAATAGTTTCTTAATAAATAACTTAGTTATATCACGGTTGGGACGTCAAGCTAACTCGTATTTAATTAAAACGTGTTTGTGTATTGTGAAAATATCTCGAAATGACTGAAGGTCATTCCATTTTAGTTTACTGAGGGTGGAGTGGTTGGTAGACCGACGAGTCGTTTGCATCCGTTTGTGGGGGATTGGGCAGGAAGGATACGCAGCGTCGTTTCGCCGTATTTCACGCTAGCCAGGTTGCTTGTGTTTTCGAAGCTTTTCGGAGTGATAGAACTTCGATAAACGGCTACAGGGATAGAATGACATTCGGGGAAGGTATGTAATTCATTTTAAGCGTTTGTAGTTTGAGAATTGTTTAAAAACTAGATAATAGGGTATGAATGAAGGTCATTGCATTTTAGTTTGCGGAGGGAGGGGGGGGAGTTAACGCAGCGTGAATGGCTTAGATATTGAATAGACGAATAAGAGTTTGTAGGGATGGAATTTCATTCCTTTTAAGTAATTAAGTTTTGTACGTTTTTATTGCGTTACGTTTTTTTTTTTCACGATGTATTTGGTTGTTGGTGTGTGCGTTCCCGGTCACGTGATCCGGAAGTGTCAAAAGTGTGGGTTATCGGCAAAAGTGTGAGGTAACTTGATAACCTACACTTTTTGCGATGACGCACACTTCCGGTGTTGGTTAATGGGATTTAACCAACGGAAATTTAGCATGACGTTGAGTTAGCGTGACGTCATAGGCGTGGTATAATTTTTTTTAATGTACTGTTTAAAGGTGAGAAAATGTGAAGCCTTTCACTCAGTTCATTTAACCTTCAGGACAGTTTTGCTTTCAAATTCTGGACTTCAACATTTTTTGTATTTTAATTTTTTTTTCTGGAGGGGGGGGGGGATTTGTGCGACCCTAGCGACCACCCCCTGCCTATGGACCTGTAGGACACTACATGTGACACCACCTGTCGTAATAGGTAGCAAGTTTTGGATTTGATTTTCTATAGCGAGGCACCAATTGAAGTGGAGATTCTGGCGAGTCCTCCTCTGAACTGGAGGCTCTGTGGAGCTGCACACTCTGCACATTGGAGAATCAGGCCCTGGTCGAGTGATTTACATATGACTGCCGGAAACTTGCTGTCACTGCACTGAAAGTGACGTTGAATGAAAAACATATTTTTTTCTCTCCTAGTTTCGAATTTCTTGTTGTAGGTAAAGTCGTATTCCACTTGTTTCATAAGTAAGGGTTCAGAATAAAAATTGTGATACGGTTAGCGTCGCCCCCCCCCCCCCTCCTTCCCCCCGTCTCCCGCAATTGGAGCCTTGACAGATTATAATTTAAAAACAAGTGTCGTTGCCTCATTTTCCCTTTAGGTAGTTACAGGGATTGTTGACATCAAGTTCAGCTCGGCATTTCAGCACTATTTGTAATTTGTTTTTCTGGCATGACAGTTAGGAAACGCTTGTCAGCCTGCAGACTGGCAATTTATCATAAAAGCTTGTTGGAACTGCCTTGAAGGTCGAGTTTTCGAAAGAACTTAAAGTCTATTTATAAATGATTGCTGTTTCAACGGTATTTACAATTTTAAGCCTTCAAAATATTGTCAACAAGTTGCTACAGAACAAAAACACATACATCAAGGGAAATATATCCCTTTTATATTTTAGTAATAGTCCCTTATCAAAACACTCTTTAATACACGTCACGTATCTTGCAAACTGTACGCGTTGAGTGTGGCAATGGCGGCAACAACAACTGCATACGTAAGCGCTGATACCACAGTAATAAACGAGAATTACTTACAAAAATTGTGCGGTGCCGGGAACAACTTGCTTACTGAATGCTGTCTTTCTCAGTGATAGGTTTTTTTTTTTTAGCAGTGATTCAAACACAGGTATGCAACTTTTCCGGAACTGCACAATTATTTAAAAAAATTATTCCCGTTAACGCATGGGCGGGCTGTGGAAAGTAAACGCCTTTTCCTGGGCCCCAAGACGGGGGGGGGGGGCCCGTTTTAAAGGATTAGTCCAACATGTAAATATTACAAACGCAGCATGCACGGGCCAGGCTAGCATTATAGCAAGAGTGAGATAGGTGGTGAGATAGGCTCCAAACCACCTATCTCACTCTTGATTATAGTAAGTCTTTTTCAAAAACTCTGTATTACAGAAAGAACAAACGTAAACAGCTGAATGCAATATCTTACTCAATTTAAAAAAAAAAATAAACATTTTCATTTGTGGTACCAGTTGTTTGATCTTAGGGACCAGTCATTATTTATTTTATATCTGGAGGGGCAGGGGGTGGCGATGGAACTGAAAATGTGACCTCTAATTTTCGATGATCAGCATCTGAAAAAGTTTAAGTGTGCCTTTGGACCGAGATTCATGATTCATGACTGTAGAATAACTTGCTTACTGAATGCTGTCTGTCTTTCTCAGTGATAGGGTTTTTTAACATTGTCTCAAACACAGGTATGCAACTTTTCATGTCAAGGTTGTCTAATAGCACTAGTAAGGCAGTTCGAGTCAACATGTCCATGCCCTTCACAACATCAACATGTGCTACTTGAAAAATACCTCAAGATGCCAAATTTTTTTGTAGAAAGTGGTGTTAAAGAACTATTCACCGGATGACATTAGAAATATCGTCAAAATCTTACAAAAAACTTAGATGAAGAGGGAGGAGGTCTAGGGGCTTGTTCCTCAGAAGCTACGGTGGTTTTCGAAGTTTTCACTGCTGAAAGGACATTTTTTGAGGTATAAAAATGACTTTTATCTTCAGTTTGATCAGAGGTTTTTTTTTTTTTTAAAGCCCCACCACACACAACACGGATAAAGAACAAAGTGCTACAGTAATTTTAAACATTGCTACAAGATTGTTGTCATTTCACGCTATTTCCAAAATTTGCTATTCTCCCTCAAAGTACAGCTTCTAGCAATGATCAAACGTCGGTAGAATAAATAGCATCTCCCAGCGAGAATTAAAAATCCAACATGGCGTCCATTCCGTGAGCTATCGAATCGAAGACAAACCATCGAATGCCAGCATACAAAAACAAAAAACAGTCCGTCGTCGTGTACCGCAGTAAATCTTGTTTTCTTGTTGTCACAAAACGACGCTCAAATGTTGCAAGCATCGTACGCCGTGTAACGAGGCACAAGGAGAAAATTTGCGTCTGCGTTGTTGCCATGGTTACTACTACGACAACTCGAAAGCCGCATACTCCGGTAAAGGCGAGAAGCAGCCATCAGATTTAGTATTGACCAAGTAAAAGCTAGTGAGCGAGAAAACTGTTGTTGCATAAACGAGCCCTAAGGGCGCGTTTACGCAAGGACAATTTTCTCGCTTACTAGCTTTTACTTGATCTATACTAAATCTGATGGCTGCTTCTCGCCTTTGTCGGAGAATGCGGCTTTCGAGTTGTCTATACGTAGTAACCATGGCAACAACGCGGACGCAAATCTCCTCCTCGTGCCTCGACGTACATGACAGCGTCGATTTATGACAACAAGAAAACAAATTTTACTGCAGTACACGACGACGGACAGATTTCTGAATGGTGGTATTCGAAGGTTTTCTTCAAATCGATAACTCCGAAATGGACGCCATGTTGGATTTTGAATTCTCGCTGCGAGTAGCTATTTATTCCACCGTCGTTTGGTCACTGCTAGAAGGTGTTTTTTTCCAGCGAGAATAGCAAGTTTTGGAAATAGCGTGAAATGGCAACAATGTTGTAGCAATGTTTAAAATAACTGTTGCACATTGTTCTTTGTCCGTGTTGTTATTTATAATACATTTAATTTGTTGTCTATTACCGCAATCATTTAATAAAAACGGGAAATTAATCGTAAATAAGTAACGGTTGCCAAGCAACTAGCATTCGGCGAGCGAGAAGTTCTCGTTGCGTAAACCAGCCCTGAGTCCGGGAATAAAAACGGTTCTTTGGGCCTCACATGCAGTATGACTACTATTATATATGGTAAGTCGACACTATCATAAACTGTTGCTAACTTGCCATACGAACAACGTCAGGCACCCACTGGCGTTAGTTTGGTTTACTTCACTTCACTATCATCCCCCCCCCCTCCCCCACCCCGAGATATTTAAATGACCGTTCCCTTAGCGACTGGCAAGTTACAAGCGATTATGATAGATTCGAATTAGCATAGTGGCCTAGGGAGGCCCAATTCAAAGACCCGGGTTCAATTCCCGGACTCACGATGACACGTGAATTTTTCGTCGTTGCTGCTCACTTGTCATTCTTAGCTGTTCACAATATTGGTTCCATTGTGATTCTTGGTTTAATACTGACATGTATTAAAAGACTTGCCTGTTAAAATGGCGTCTGCTGAGGACCTTACGTCTATCAATAAAGATCTCTCATGGACTGACCCAGCCGGACTTGAACTGCTTTTTCTGTATTTTGCCTGGCCGACCGACACTCCTTAGAAATAGTTGTGAGCAGCTGCGTTGATTGTTATAAATTCAATTCCGGGTTGGCCTTGAGATATTCTCGAGGATTCAAAAGAAAATGTCAGAAACCTGAAGTCGCGATAATATATCTATCTGGCGGCTGCGTTGTAGCCAGATATCTATCTCACTAGCATCAAGTTCCTTGAGCTTTTTCCCGGTGACAAATGAGAAATCATCGTAGAACTGGTTTGTCACGAGATTTTCTTCGCAAGACATTTCCTCGTCGTTTTGCTCAACTGTTTTTCGTAAAATACTTGCATCACTTCAAGTGTTGGCTTACCCATAAATAAAACAAAAAAATATTTTACAAAAATTAACCATATTCGATTGGATTAGGGGTATTGTGAAATATTACCTTCACACGATTTGGTAAATCAGTAAAAGCCCCAAATTCCTATCACCAGGAGTGTATGAATAAAATCCCGTAGTAACGAGGAGTAACCAACTCTGATTCAACACTCTTGCATTTGACGGGTTAAGTGTTATCTCGATCGTGCAGGCCTAATGAAAATAAATATTGGACCAGTGCTGAGCTCCAACCTTGAGTTAAAGGGATACTCGGCCGCCCCTGTAACATTTCGCCTGCCTTATAACAGCTACACTCAGATCGCCATCCGCGCATTACCAGAGCCAAGGTCGGTTGGAGTGGTATCTGCGTTCCTTGCAGCGTTCCTTGCAGCGAGGAACGTAGCTGCTGTCTCGGTTGGCTTTGGGAATAGTACACGAAACAGCATCAAGTTAAAGATTGTGTCGTCACAAACCAGAATGATTCTCGTATTTTAACATCACAATTTATAATTTTCTAGGCTAGTGTTTTATAATTTTGCTTCGTGATCTATTGGAATAATTAATTTTAATTTTTACCGCATTAGTCCTTTAGATTTTTGGTTTATTAGAAAATTAGTATATGCACACACAGAAATGAAACGTCACGATATTGTAAACGCGCAAAGCATCATATACGTTAACAATTATTCAACAGAAAATCTCCTAGACGCCACATTTTAAAACAGATTTTTACTAAGGGATTGACTAACGGTAAGGCAATGGACCTGGTGCGATTAAGTTGGCGAATGTTTTGGTGTGTTGATATCACTCCTTTGAAGGGCCGAACCATTCGGAACTTGGCTGCCCCTTTTACCAGTTTTGGTTTTTGATATGATATCAGTCCTGTTTTTAAAATTGTGTATTAGACTCAACTCCACTACCGTACAGATGTGACATATCAATAAAGTGACATATCAATTGTAATTGATGTAATTTGTTTTATTTCGTTAGTTTTGGTGTGTTGGTATTACTCCTTTGAAGGGCCGAACTACTCTCAACTTGGTGGCCTCTTCACCAGTTTTTGCCTTTGTTTATTTTGCTTTGTTTTTAGAGATGGTTTATTTTTCGTGAAGTGGACGTGAATACAATTTCTTTGGCAACGTTGTTTAGATTAATCGTGCTACAGTAGTGTGTGTCTAGGCACGCACGTCAGTCTCATTGTCCGAACTTTAGCCGTCCAATGAGAGACGATGCCTGCAATACTAACGATGGTTATAACAATATTTTCGTACTTACGCACCATCCCACGCCATACTCGTTACACCCCTAGGCTCCAAACCAAAAAAGGTACGCAGTTCGTATCGTACTGTAGCCATTCGTCCAATTTCATATCTGCGTGCCTTCCCGTAATCTCGGTATCGATGAATAATCACCCTATGGAAATTAACATGAGGATGAGCGGACTAGAATTAGCTAGTAAGCTAGTTACACATTTTCAACGTTATTGAGGGTTAGATTTTGCATTGAAAGCAGCTTAGCTGGCATTCCTACACGAGTTAATTTTTGTCAGGTGGGTCATTGCTCTCGATTTCAACACAATTTAAGCTTTTGTACCGCATTATTATTTTTCCTCAAGTACCTGAAATGTGCCCAACTACGCTTCAAGATATACGACACTGACGCTATGGCGCTACGCTACAATGGTTTACAGCCTCGACAATTGAATTGATGTCATGTTTGTTGTGATGATTGTTACCTAACTTGGCGCGACACACTAGCGTGTGTCTAGATCTGATTTTTACGCAGTAGCCGTTACGGTGGGAATAACATTGTTGACACAATTCACGATAACACAATTAATGATAAGACGATGAAAAGTCATTGTTAAAACATCGTTGAGCATTGTTGTAATTCTTAAGGTTGGCTAAGATAGGAACGAGTGTATGGCGTTGTGGGCCACTTGTATTCGAATAAAATTCAAATGAAAGCATCGTACAAAAACCAGACACCAGGCCACAGTGCGATCCTGATCAAATCAGTTGCAGTTATGCACAGCATTGTTTGAGGCCGCATGATGCCAGGGAACCGGTCATTATTTCAATCCTGGGGGAGGACGGGGCAATTGGTGGGGGGGGGGGGGGTCATGGATTTCTTGACACTCTCGAGGCGGTGGTCATCCATTTTTATGGCCCGTCAAGGGTTGGGCTGGAGAAACTAACCAAAATAGGGGGAAAAGATTCTTTGGATCTCAAAAATGACACTTTCAGCAGTCAAATTTCTGAAAAGGCCTATCTTCCGATGTGATGTGTTTACAAGGTTTTAAATCAGTCAATATCAGTACTAACTACTCTACTTTTTCAATAAACTTTCTAGAAAAGCCTTGCTTCCTGGTTTCTTGTCTTTCAGGTGCAAACAATCCAAGAATGCGTTCATCAAACTTAAGTCGACACAAGAAGGCCGGGTGTAAGGAACATCGGTGTTTTATAGAACTTGTTTAACGCAACCTTGTCCTTTCGTTAAAAACGAGGTACGCTTTCCTTACAACTAGCAGGAGTAACTTGTTGTTGCAGAATGCTATGTACAATTACTTAATTTAGCTGAAAGAAATCATTGGCAGACAGTCTCGGAGACATAGAAAATTGTTTTTTTTTTTTCGGTTGGGGTGTCACATTATTTTTGGACCTCGTGTAGAAGGAGGGAGGGTGTCAAGATTTTCTCGGGGTTTTGAAGGGCGGGGGGGGGGGGGGGTTTAAACAAAAATTGGGGGGTAAATTTTTAATTCCCACCGGTTCCCTTTCCCCCCCCCCCCCCGAGACATAAATAATGATTAAAACTATACTGAGACGTAAAAATTCTAAATAGTTGTAACACTACCTTTAGCCTACCTGTCCAGTTCACGCTCACATTTGTTGATGTAGGCTATGCCTCGTGGAGATAGGTGCTGATGACGTAACGGTATCGACCACCACTGTCACAGTCTGCTCTCCCCATGTCAACCGTCTTTCAACCGTCGTATTTTCAGATTTGAAGCGATTATTTTGATCGTTTTGAGTAATCCACGCTCCTAAACTTGTTTGTCGTTAGGACGAGCCATATGAGGTACACATCATCAGGCACTCGACATCGTGTGGCCAGTTATATATGTTTTGACCAGTATCCCTGGAAACTGTTTGTAGTTTAATAAGTTTTTTTTAGTTAGGTAAAGCTTTGACCGCAAGATGCAGGCTGGCGGAAGGGAGTCTATGTAAACCATATCACGGCTTTCAAAATAATTTCCTCACGTTATCGATGTCGTAGCATCGCGTGACTTGTTAACTAGCTACTTGCAGTTCTATCATAACAAGAAGCCATCCGTTCGTCCCAGATTTATTTGTTGGTCCACAGAAATACATATCTGTAAAAATCCAATAAAAGAAATGATGCCATCTTCCCGACCCGACTTGGATTCGAAATGTAGGTCATGGTTATGGCAAGCCATTTCTACTTTTATTCCAAAATTACTGACACCACTAATTTATTTCGTGATATCTCTAATGTATTTGATGATATCAGTAAATACATACAGATATCAATAAATTAATTACTGATGTTAGTAAATAAATACTATCATAAACTGATCTATAGGTATCAGTAGTTAGTTAAGTGATATCAAAATGTTTTTACCGATATCAGTAGCACATTTGCTGATATCACTTAATCGTGGCTATTTATTTATATAAAGAAACCAAATATTCATATCAGTAAAGGAATTATCTATACGAAAAATTAATTTACTGATATCATTAATTCATTTCACTAACTTTTCTCATCGTTCTTATGTCCTGCACGTTTGGCGATGCCATCGGGGCCTTTAAATCCCTGGTAGGTCTAACCTTTGTGTAAGACATTCGTGTCTCCAAACCTCTTACCATCACTATTCCTCGGCCATATATTGTACACTGTACTTACATGAAATTGTGGCTGGCTGTTAGTGACCCCCCGGTCCTTGCCAGACCCGTTGCTATCGCAACAAATATTATTATTAATTATTAAATAGCCGAATTCTTGATATCGTTAAATTATTCTTTTGACATCATTAAATGATTTTTTCATATCATTAAATTAATTATTGACATCTGAAAATGAATTGCTGATATGAGCAACGACGTACAAAATAGTGATATCAGCAATCCATTTGTTGATATCAGGAATTCACAGTATGTGCAATTGAATTAGTGATATCATCAAATGAAATAAGTGACATCAATAAATGCATTTAGAGTTATCACTAATTATGGAGTGATATGTGTAAATGAATTAGTGGTACCAGTGAATACTTCATTAGTTCATTTACAAATATCATTCATTTATTTACTGATATCAGTAAATGAATTCATGATATAAATAAATGTATTGATGATATCGTGCGTATTTCTTGATATCTGCAATTCATGCACTGGTGTAAGTAGTTCATTTACTGATAACACTAATAAACAGAACAAATTAGAGATCTGTAAATGTATTATTGATATCATCAAATAAATTAGAGATATGACTAAATAATTTTGTGACATCAGTATTTCTGGAATAAAAGCAGAGAGAGCTTGTGATAGATCGAGCATGAAGGAGGTCTGGGTGGAGTGGGCATGATAATATTACCGCATGTTCCATGTCTCGTTTTGGCTCGTGGCCAATTATGGAACGACTGTTTGTAACTATATTTTCTGGGATAACATTCATTAAAAATAAGTTGTATTGGTTTTAACCTGATATATAGGTGCGAAAAATAGCGCTTGTTCAACGATTAGACCAGGTTGCTGCAACTTTGCGTGCAACAAACAACCTTAGACGATCGTAAGGTCCCCGCGCACTAGGCGACCAAACCGTGCGGCCAGTGGTTGTCGCGGCCAATGAAACGGCGACGTACGCCGCCGCCACGCCCGTTTTCCCTTGATTATGCTCAATCACGTTGTGAAAAATGAATACGGATCAAGTATTGCCGCCCTGTGGTCGCCTGCACGCTGCCCGGGATCCCAGTGGCCGCTGCGACTGACGGCCGTGGCGGCCAAGTCTGCGGTGCTACATATACCGTAAGCATTCTCATTGGCCGCAGCGACCTGGCCGCCTAGTGCACAGGGGCCCTAAACCTGGGGAGGAGATGACTTCTTCAAGCCAAGGCTGACTGAGGTAGAAATCGTGCATCTCGCCTCCTGATACAACACCAGTTCATGCTTGTGCCAGAAAATTGATGCTCTTTAGCACTGCTTGTTGGAGTTCAAACTATAGTTCGTTTTGTTCGAGTGAACTTAAAACCATTTTCCTTATTTGTGTGCCTTCACTGCTGTGAGTTCCTTGGGGATACGAGCTCTAATGCATTTGTTTTTCTAAATGGCGAAGACTTTTTTTTTTATGTAGTTAATACAATCATAAAGAGAAAGGGTAAATTAAGATGTGTGACGCAAAACATTCCAGGGTAAAGAGGCAACAGCTAATGAAAAGGCAATAAGCACAAGTCCTTGGATTTGTTGGCTATAAAAAGAATCGTTGTTAATGCCTTCTACGAACTTTGAATCGATCGAAGTGAGATTTAAAAGCCATTATTTTTTGTAATCTGAGCCAGCCACTAACTTTGCTAGCAAATTAGCTTCCTAAACACGCTTTAAAAGAAATTAGCGTCTTGTTTTTGTTTATTTTTTATTAATCGGTGGTAGATTTGCGCATTGACTTAACAATCAGATAACTCTTTGAGTTTAATGCCGAGTGCTTTATTTGTTGGCAGCTACTCTCTGCAACATAAGTGTTACGTAGACGTAAAAACCTTCATCGAAATTGGAATCATGAACGAAAAGACGACGATGAACTAGGCAACACGCTGGGCTACTAAATAGGCACCAGTCATTATTTATTTCTGGTGGGCGGAGTTTGAATTGGACCTCCATATTTTGATGACCGACCGCCCATTCTCTTGAGACCTTGAAAAAAAAAACCCGACTCCCATCGACTGCAAAGTAAGCTTTTCTTATGCCTTTTCAGGTTTAAGTGAAGATGATTTCTTCTGGACTGAACAAAAAATATTTCGAATCGACAGGTTTCCAACTGTGTGGAACGAACCATGACTTAAAGTATTGTTCTTGAAAACATTCGAAGAATTCTTTACACAACCTTTGGAGCGAGATTCATGATTCACGATGGCAGAATAACTTTTGATGTAATGGATGCATATTGGCACTAATAAGGCAGTTCATGTCAGCATTACTATGCCCTTCACAACATCAACACAAACGACATGAAAAATACCCCCATGGTATGAAAACGTTTTTATAAAGTGGTTTTAAAGAACTATTCACCGGGTGACTCTAGAAATAAAGTCAAAATCTTATAAAAATTTAAATGATGAGGTGGGGGGGGGGGGAGTGGTCTGGGAGGTACGGCGTTTTTATAAATTTTGACTTCACAAAGTGTCATTTTTTAGGTCCAGTTTGCCTCCAGTTTGGTCATTATTTTGTTGTTATCCCACCCTCGAGAGGATTAAAAAAAAACCCCTGGCCCCCCCCCCCCTAACTTCCTCCCCCTACGGAGATAAGTTATGACAAGTCTCTAGAAAATATTAAAAACAATTAGTCCGTTTCTCAAAAGCATTGACAATTTTGACAATTAATGCCAAAAAAAAAATAAATAAATAAAACAGCAAAAGATCTAGAGAGCTTTAGCAATTTGGCGGAGGGATCGAGGGATGAGCTAATTTGGCTTAACGATGGCTAATTGTCTAAAGAAGATGATGTGGTCGATCCCTGGCAAGGAAATCTTGGCAAAGTCCCTGCCAATTTTCTGCACCGATCAGGTAGTATGAAAGACTCCCGCGCCTTCCTTCAGTAGCAGTGGTGTCATTTCTGGCCTACTGTAGATATAATCTCGGGGGCCCCCCCCCCCCCCATCAATGATACTGGATGAAATCCCCAGGTTTCCATTTGCCCTAACCTTACTAGACTTTTTTCTCCTTCAAGTGGTGTAGAAATATTGAAAATTCACTGGCCGTTCATCTACACAGCCAGTTACCTCCAAAAAATAAATAGGTTACATTAAAACAAGCGCCTGTAGCGACTACCTAGGCAGGTCTTCTATACACTTCCGTTACTTCGCCACTCTCGCAAATGTTGAGGGGCACACCTCTATCACACACTGCAATAGCGGGCTCTATTATATAATCTAAAATTAGCAACCATCACAACTGCCGGTTAAAGATGTGTTAGTTTTTAAGTCTAGTTTTTAAGTTTTGGCATAATTGTCAGGTTCTAGGCCTAATTTTCACCCACCGTTTTAATTTCGTAAGTACCAGCTAACGGAAAATCAGGTTCGAGAGTAAGCCTATTAATTTATGCAGCACGGCGTGGAGACCTGACGTAACGTGATTTTAGGCCTCATTTTCAACTTTTAAGCATAATTTTTACCTGCCGTATTAATTTCATAAATAGCAGCTAATGGAGAATTTGGTTCAAGAGTAGGGCTATACATTCTTGCAACATGATATTAAGACTATTTTAGATGAAGCCAATGTGTGTCATTAACGAAATTCTTTTTTTCTTATGGTTGTGTGTCTTCCTGTATTGGTTAAATGCAACGATCAAATGTTATTATTGCATTCAGTTACGTCGAGAAAGCCTATTAGCTATGAGGAAGCAACCATCTTTGAATTTGCCCTCTTTTTAAATCAATTTTTGAATGCTGAATCTATGGTGAAAACTATTTGTCTCTATCCGTTCCGAAGTTGAAAAAGGTGACGGACGGATAAAGTCATTGTTATAGTCTTTCCAGCCGTTTCGGCTGTGCAGAAGACTTAAATCATTAAAATCAGTGACGCACAAAAAAAAATGATGTAAGGTGTGACAGTAATGCCTGGAGCTAATAAATGCATAGATGTCCATTGCGCGTGTAGGTAGCCATGGTTACCTATTCACAGTGACGGCGTCAGGACTGAATTGTTTGGGGGCACATCTGGAAAAACAGAGGGCACATCTGGAAAAAGAGTGAACCAATGACTCTTTTTTTTTCAAGGCAGCCGTATTAGGCACTTTTATTCCGTTTAATTCAACCGGAACGTAACCTAAGCTTCAATGCAGTGCAATATTTTTGTAAAATGCGCCCCACAAACACTTAAATTAGGTTACACATAATTTATGTTGTGAAGTTGCTACTAAAATAAATAAATAAACAAAATAAAAAAAATAAAAGCTCATTTCATTAACTTGATTTCAAGTTAATCTTGGAAGTTTTTTTATTGTTTTATTTTCTGTTGGTGACCTAAGTGTTGGGATTGGGAGAACCGGCAGGGGACCCGCAAAATATATAGGGGGCTCATGGCCCACCCCGTCACTGACTATTCATCCTTCGTGACAAGGCCGTCGGGGAGAGAAGCTGTAGGTTTCGTTCCAGGCCATTTGATTCAACATGGCTGCAATCTTATTTTACGAAAATCAACGCTAACAGGCGTCAACTTTACTGCACGCGCGTCAACTGGCGTTCAGTCAGGAGGCGAAACATGTTATTTCTGCCCGAGTTGGCCTTGGTTTGAAGAAGAATCTGCTTCACCGCTTCACTCTCGTTGAACGCTGTTGCATGCGGAGGTGCTGCGTAATCATAGCATCTCCGTAATTGTAGCATTGTTGTTTTTTTTTCCACGTGTCCCTTGTGTTAAAACCTACTCGGCATGCGAGTGTTATACCAGAACATAGCTACCATACATCGTTCCACAGTTGGTCACATGGGGTTGCGAGCGTGAAAGAGATGCAACATGCGGTAATATTATGATGGCCGAGCCAAAAGGGCTCTCCTTTACGACGCTCACCGTAACACAACTTTCAAGTGACTCGGGATTCCTGATGTAAGGTTCTCGCATCGCTTAATCTTGGGGTCAGTAACACGTGTTACACGTTTTGTTCTTGTTACAGTAATTTTGCGAATATGTTTTTAATGCAAACTTACATCCTGCTCTCTGCACTTTACTGCTTTTTTTTACACTAATATTGCTGGTATTTAGTAAATAAATACAGATGCAGCTGTTAACTGCTTGTATGTAGTAAACCTTTCATTTACAACAATGCTAAGCCATCACATACAACAATGATGAGGAACGCATGGGGAAAGAAAGCCAACAGTCGTGGATTTTGAGCTCAGAAGTGAACCTTTCCTTTCCATCTCTGCTGGGCTATTCAAATTAATTTTTGTAAAAAGGGGGGGGGGGGGGTGGACATAACAAAGTTATAATTCATTTTCGAATCATACTTCTGACCAGGGAGTCTTTAGGCCTAACTCCATCACTAAAAATTCGATGTTTATACGATTATTCACGTATTTTTTTTGTTTGTTTACCGTAATAATTTGTAATAGCAGATGCCATCTGTAGGTAGCAATACCCTAACTACAGTTATTCTAGAGTTGATAAAATCAAGGGTACCCACGGTCGAAAGGTATCCACCATCCACTTCGAAAAAATATTAAACTATTAAAAATTATAATATTAAAAAAAATTAAAACAACACTTTGAAGTCAAGAATTGTTGCTGTTTCTGCAGCCTCAATCTCTTGGTGTGGCCCATTCACGTCATTGATGGTTGCCAAGGTTGAATGGTGAAGTTTATACATTTGGATTCTGCAATGGCGTGCCAAGTGGGGGTTGTTTTGCAGGGTTCTGAGGCGCTTAATGGGCCCCTCCTCCTTCCTTAGACTCCTTAGGTATAAGAAACCTTACAGGAAAGTTTATTTGTGTTCCTTTGCTGTTTTGACGTCGGATCAGTTAAACCTTACCTTAAACATCATACGATGTTCGTGTTTGTTTTCTATAAGTATGTATTCATACCATATTTCTTTCGGATCGGTTAATGCGCGTTGTTTGGCCGTAATTGCGGAACAACACAGACTGACAAACTGACTAAGAGGTAGAAACACATGCCAAATCCTTGAGTTAAGACAAAATAATTAAATTTTTCTCAGTTTGTAGGTTCTTTTATTGTTAGCATATCTTGAAAATGTGCCTGGGCTGTGTAGGTTCAGCCACAAGTAACCTTTTCACCCTTTCCAAGTCCACAAAGTAAAAAAAAAAAAAAAAATGCATAAAAAATCAGTATAATCAGTACAAAATCAGTACAAAATAGAGTCCTAGTTTTGTACTTCTAGTTGCCCCATGTCCCATTGAGCCCTAGATATATATATATATACCTTCCCCACATTCATACTTTGCATAAGTGGTTCGTTGTGTATTGGCGTCATTCACTCAGTTTTATTTTTTTGCAGGTTGTTGACTTAGGCTTTAAGGGATTTTATTCCACCTTGGAATCACTCGACTTGAGCCAAGGAATGCTACGGGTCGTTGGCCTCACGTGCGCTCTACTAGAGCCGAAGCTAGTCCTTCCAACACACGACATATTTTCTGAGGGGCACCCCAACACAATTATTCAAAACAAAGAAGGAAAAACTTAATAAATATTAAATAAAACAATTTTTTTTCCAACTATCATGAATTTCTTCTTGCCTGCAAATCTTGAAACCTCTTATCCCTAATGATCACCACTTGTTTAGGAGAAAAACCTTTTTCTTTGTTGAAGAGCATCAAAAGTGAATTCTACGACAAGTGCATTTAAACTTATCTGTAATGAAGACTGAAAGTGACTTAGAACAATTAAATAATAACATTTTTTAAAACGTCTAATCAAAACTAAAAAAAAAAAAGGTCAGAAAAAAGTAATTTTGATTACAAAGTTAAGTGGATTGTTAAGTTGAGGGATTGTTTTCGGGAAACGGCCTAAGAATCATTGAAAGCGGAGTGCGGGTTCTACACTTGAATTTTGTACAGGCCCCATGTCCCTTTAATCCGGCCTTGAGTCTACCAAGTTTCGATAATGTAATGTTTGCATATCAAAAACCAAAACTGGTAAAAGGGGCCGCCAAGTTCCGAATGGTTTAGGCCCTTCAAAGGAGTGATATCAACACACCAAAACATTCGCCAAGTTAATCGCACCCCTTAATAGTTCGAAGGTTAAATGCATACTAGAATATTACTACTTTCGGTAGCAATGTTCAAGTTTCCATTTAACGTCCAAAGTATTACTCGGTGCGATTAAGTTGGCGAATGTTTTGGTGTGTTGATATCACTCTTCTGAAGGGTCGAACCATTCGGAACGTGGCGGCCCCTTTTACCAGTTTTGGTTTTTGATATGATATCAGTCCTTTTTTTTAAATGTGTATTAGACTCAACTCCACTACCGTGCAGATGTGTAGTAAAGTGGCACGTCAACGATAAATTTCTTTTCAACACTTTGCCTCGAGACAACACCTTTGGCCTAGAGGCCGAACCATTCTTAACTTAGTCACCTCTTTATAGGTTTTTGGTTTGGTTTTAATTTTGTTGTAATTTGTTTTATTTCGTTACTTTTGGTGTGTTGATATGAATCCATTGAAGGGCCAAACCACTCTCAACTGGGTGGCCTCTTCGCCAGTTTTTGGCTTTGTTTATTTTACAGTTGGTTTATTTTTCGTGAATTGGACATGAATACAATTTATTTGGCAACGTTGTTTAGATTTTTAGTATACACGTTGTCATTGTCCGAACTTTGGCTGTCCAATGAGAGACGATGTCGACAATACTAAGAATGGTTATAACAATATTTTCGTACTTACGCGCCATCCCACGCCATCCCCGTTACACCCCTAGGCTCAAACCATAAAAGGTACGCAGTTCGTATCGTACTGCAGCCATTCGTTCAATTCCATAGCTGGAATCCTTTCTGTTATCTCGGTATCGATGAATAATTACCCTATGGAAATTAACATGGGGATGAGCGGACTAGCATTAGCTAGCTACTAGCTAGTAGCTAGTTACACATTTGCAACGTTATTGAGGGTCAGATTTTGCATTGAAAGCAGCTTAGCTGGCTTTCCTACACGAGTTAATTTTTGTCAGGTGGGATCATTGCTCTTGATTTCAACACAATTTAAGCGTTTGTACCGCATTATTATTTTTATCCAAGTACCTGAAATGTGCTCAACTCTGCTTCAGGATATTAGACACTGGCGCTATGGCGTCGCGCTACAATGGTTTATAACCTCGGCAATTGAATTGATGTGATGTTTGTTGTGGTGATTGTTGCCTTACTTGGCGTGACACACTAGCGTGTGTCTAGATCCATCCTTTTAAAAGCCCCATCGTTTTCACTCCTTAGCAACGCACAAAATCAAAAGCCCCAACATTGAAACCAACCATATGTATAACTTAACAATAAATAAACATAAATCACAAGGGAAACAGCTAACAAAGCAGATACACAACATTAAAGACCAACCTTGTGAAAATACACAACCTACCCCAACTGGGACTCGAACCCAGGACTTCCCACATACTAGGAAAGACAAAGTGCCACTTGTGCTACCGGGGCAGACCCTGGGGCTACGGGCTCCAGCCGAGTTTAGAAGCTGTTCAAGCTTTCTCAATGGTTACTTTCAGGCCATAAGCATGGAAGGTTGAACACCTGACTCTGAAAGTTCGTTTAGCCATGCCACGCCAAACCGGCCAGTCAGCAAACTAACCGCACTACAGGACTTCTACTGGTCCAAGTGTTCCCGCAGTCCCACTACAGCTCTCGTTCCTCGTTGCTTCAATTCCATTCACGCAATCACTTGCTCGTTTTGAACAAAGAAGAAAAATGGTGCTCATCACGTTTTATACATAGTAGTACGCTTGCCTTTTTGTTACCCAGATTATTCAATACACGCACATCTCTGTGCTGATTCGTATGTTTTTCTCACAACACAAGTCTTTCACTAAACTTAAGTGGCAACAAACTGCTGAGTAGTAACGGACACGCTTCTTCTTTGTTGGCATGTCACCATAGCTTTGTTCTGATCGGTTGTAATGCACTGTGGTTGAGGAGAAGCATGCGAGATGGATAAGCTTCACCTAGTGTGGCTTCAAAACTCGCATACTGTGCAAATGGAATTACCATGGAAACACTCAGTTTCATATATCCCCCCCCCCCCTCCAATATTTTGTATTTGAGCTGCCCCGGCAAATACCCTGAGCCACCAACCTCCTCCCCCTTCCTGTCCGTGGCTGCAGAACTTGTAGTTATGCCACTGGGTGTAATCTGTATATGGCAGCTAGAATCTAGGTATTGCTGCGTAACCCGTTCATGCTAAAAAGGAAAATGTTCACCAATGGAAAGTCTTAAGATGTTACCGAGGCGCAAGTTATCATCCCTTTGCAGGTTTTATCTTGTTGACAAAGGACGTACCAGATTTTTTCACTTGAAAATACATTTTCATGCGTTTTTTCTCTCGTTGCAAGAGTTAAAAAGATGATCAGGACTGGCTAGCACTATGGTACAATGATTCTCAGTCCGTGAACATCCCTCTTTAATGGAGAATACTGCATAAAGGAGAGAAGAAAAAGAAATCAAGATACCCACTTTGGCATTTTGTTGGAGAATGCCTCCCACAGCTTCGAGTGCGACAGTTCCCCCTTCCTCCGGATGCTCCGGGGACAGTGACATACAAAACATGCAGGAGTTCGTGTTATTTATATGGTGCTTTACGGCAGAACGGCAATCAAGTACCTCAAACTTTGGTTGGAATGCTACAGAGAAGGGCAGACCAGGCATGACAGGCACAGTGACAGCAAGGGGCATCAAAACCTGGTAGAAGCAGGTGCTCGTGATGGGACTCCCGCTCCCTGGAACTGTGCAAACCTTTAACTTGTTTCTTAAAATAAAATTGTCAGGTTAAAATTCACACAGCTAAAAGTAGAGTTTTAACTTAAAGTTTTTTAATTTAACACCTATCTTGTCACAGATTGCTCACTGCACAGTTTATTTGCACAGGAAATAGCAATGTGATTTCACAGATTGCTTTCAAAATAGATTAGACCTCTTCCACGTAAAGTTCTGAAGTAGGAGTTCTGAACTTAAAATGTTTTTTGAAGAGTAGCATGCACAATTTTCGCAGTTTCCACACCGTTAATGCCTGAAGCATTAGGCTATTCCACTTCACAGCTATCTGTGGTGACCACTCTGATATTACACAGTGCTGCCAATTTTCAGTCCATTTGCGCTTTGGAAGAGTGTTAAATTTTTAACCAAAAGGGGATATTTCTTTGTTTGCAATGGTTCGTTTTCACACAGCCTAGATGAACCAATCGATGTCTGTTACTTTTCTGAATGGCAGATCAATATAACTGTCAGAGTTCAGCCTTGCTCTATTCGGTATTTTAACCATTCTTTTGGATCTCTGCTTTTCTTCTTTAACTTGATTACAATCTTTTAAGACTGCCTGAATTTCCTCTTCATCAACTCTCTTCAGATGGGTGAGAGTCTGGGTCCTCTACTTGATCTTTCTCTGGCTCCTCTTCATCTTCTGGGTAATCATCCTTGTCACACAATTCATTGTCGTCTCTTGGCTGTGAGGCATTCGCTCCTGTAAAGTTTTCTCCAGTTTTTAATTGTGCTGTTGAGGCTTCATCATTGTTTCTTTTTGGGAGTTAGGTGTCCAATCATTGTTTTTCCTAAACTGATACGTTGTCGTTCGATCAAAGTCATAAATCCGGTTCGCATGGTAGGTTTTGCATGCAGTGCGATCATTCACATGAGAAATGATACAGAGCAGATCAGATTTCTTCTGTACCACCCTACGGGGGTCAACAAGGAGAGATGTGTTTTTTTGTAACTCCTTTCTCTGCGCTCTATTTGGTGTTTCACTTCACCTTATCAATTTGGCTGATTCTGAAATTGACTTCCACTCATTTCTTGTTATGTGCAACGCTGCATGTTCTGCTTTTCCATTAGATGGGCACAGTAGCACAGTCATAGGCTTTGTCCTTGATTTGTCCCTTGTTCTTTGGCGATTTCTGAGACTGACAGTCCCGTGCTTAAATCAAGCTAGTGGGTCGCTCCCATGCATAAGAGTAAGGGGTTTCTCCTGTACTTTTGTTGAGGTCATACGAATGACATATTGTGAATTTCTGAGAAGTGTCAGTTGCTCAGTCTTCATCATGGTTCAACAGAAATGTTTTGAGACAGCTCTTCATTGTTTTGTTAACTAGTGTTCTGAGGCATTCGGCTTTAGATGATATGCAGTTATTCTCCCATGCTGCACACCTGTTACTTGCAAACGCTTCTCAAAATAACGACCAATGAAGGCACTACCATTATCCAAGATCAGAAATCTTTGGGCACCATGACCCATTAGAACATGTTTAGCTTACATCACAGCTGCTCTTTTAGCTATTGAAAACTTAATGAGAATCAGCCACACACACTTCGAAAAATAGTCCAAGATGGTGAGGCCAATTGGTGTCCCCTGCTGATTTCATCAATGGACTATTCCAAGGATGCGCACTGGGTGATCCGGAACCACGGGTTGCATTAGATCTGCTGGCTTTCTTTGTGAGAACTTTGCTCAGTTCAGGTTGAGAACATGATCATACAAGCTTCTTGGTATCACTGAAGAGATTTGGCAAGTATACAGTACTTCTCAGTCTGTGACAGTCTTGGTGACTCCCAGATGTCCAGCCTGTTTGTGGTAATGGTTTATGGCAAGAAAGGAATGTTTTAGCTGTCCAGAAATGTAGAATCTTCGGGTGCTTTCTGTTCGCTGACTAGATCCTTGTAGCAGACTATCCCATATTCGAACGAAATATGTCTCTGGCTATCTTCATGAAGTTTTGCGTATCTAACTTGCCAGCTTGCTGTGGTTGCATCAGAGCTAGCTTGATTCTTGTATCTTTTATTGTGTTACTGGTGAAGCAGAGGTTTGCAGATGAGCTCAATAACGGGGTTGTATCTGAAGAACGTGATCGGTTAAGGTTGTCTCAACAACACATCTGCAACTATGTTTTCTGTTCCTAGTGAATAGACGACGCATTGAATTTCAAACGTTAAGCCTTTTAAACATATAAGGAAGCTGTAGCATTTGAGCTGGTAGTTGCTTACACACCCAAACACAACTCAACTCCTATGAACGAACAAACAAGATAACGAGTTACAGCACTCAAAAACCCTCGCGCTACCCCCAATTCCACTGCCCCACCAACCAAACATGCAGCCCATCAATTATTGTGCTCCTAGATGCTTTTGATACATTTTGTCACCAATGACTGTAGTGACGAATGACATCTTTACAAACATGACATCTGTATAATCATGGCGTCATAGAGGTCTACAGGTTGGCAGTCAGTGACCTCTTCTTGAGCTTAGGGACTGGTCATTATTTATTGGCCGGGGGAAGGGGCCGGATGAGATGAAAATGTGGCCACCAAATTTTCGATGACCCCCCCCCAACTCGAGACTGAAAAAAATGTTGACCCCCCCCCCCACTCAAGGTCCAAAAATATTGTGACCTATCCCCCAAAGAAAAATTTGCTTTTCGTATACCTATTGAGACTGTCTGCAGACCTATAGCTCTCCAGTTACCACTAGTTGTAAGGAAACGTGTCTTGTTTTTAACGAGAAGACACGTTGAGTTAAAAATGTTTTATAAAATGTTCCTTGCACCCATCTCTTGTCGAGATTCATACAATAAGTATGATGAACACACTGTTTGCTTGTATGCCCACATTCATAACATAGTCGTAATCTGAAAGCCATTGAAGCCAGGAAACCAGGTGCCAAAGCTTCTCTACAAAGTTCTTGTAAAAACTATACTTGCAGCATTGGTCGTTATATGTTCAAAACCTTGTAAACGCTCACATGATGGGGACCCTGGGGGGCAGCTGAGGTGTTTTAAGAAATGTTGAGTCCTGGAAGTGCCATTTTTGAGATCCTAAAATGACTTCTTCTTCCAGTTTGGTCAGTATGTTTTTGGGGGGGGGGGGGGGGGGGGGGGGGGGGGG
>JAHWFP010108236.1:23256-59144 GCA_023313725.1 Lithobius niger
GGGGGTCTTCAAAAATTTGGTGGTCACATTTTCATTTTCAATCACACATGGCCAATAAGAAGACACGATTTCTAAAAACCGCCTTGGCTTCGCGGAGTGGGGAGGGAGCATTAGTTCTCCCTCCTCTATCTTGTAATGTTTACAATGAAGGATTTTACTATACTGTATTTCCAAACTTTCCAGAAAAAAAATTCTGATACAAACAGGGTTAAGAACTACATGTTTTGAATGTTTTCGAGAACATGTGTTAAACCAGCCTTTCCTTTAATTGTGAAAGGATTTATATAATTTGGTTATACAATATTAACATCCACAAGTAAGCCTGAGTAGTCATAAGAAACGCTGACTTTGGGGTGAGAGGATGAGTCAGTTATTTTTGGACATTCGATGTGGGGGAAAGTGTCATAAAAAATTGTAGGTCGTATTTTCATTTTGATCATCCAAACCCCCTTCCCCCCCAACGCCAAGTCTGCAAGAGTGTTAAAAACAGTCCAAAAGTTGGTTAAAAAATTAAAACAAAACGTCAATTTGTCATACAATTTGGATCTGCTTTGTCATAAAATAAAATAGAAAATTGCGGTTTAGGCGTGGGAGCCCTGAACGTAAGATTGGCCATCCTCCCCAGCAAACATGCAAGCACACACGATCAAAATAATACAAATCGTCCATGAGCGACAAGTCGTTACGAGAAAGTCGGACCCACCCCCCCTCCCAATCCCCCACATACCATGCACATTTTTTTCAGTACCTTATTTCATATTGATGGTGGGAAATTTTGTGAACAGCGGAAAAATGTGATTTGTGCGTCGAATTTTATTGAGTATGTATCGAAAATAAATGTTGGTAGTGTGTTTACTGACTACTGTACAACACGACTGCTCTATAGGCCTCCTTCAAGGGGGGGAGGTCAAAAAAACCACTGACCAAACGGGAGAAAAAAAATGCATTTTTGAACTTCCAACATTTTAACTTTCAGCCGTCTACATTTTTAAAAACGTCTCAGCATCTGCCCCCCCCCCCCCCCCTCTCTCTGTCCCCCACCCTCAATGGAAGTGTATACAAGGTTTTGGAGTTCTCTGTATACGGCGATGGGAAGCTCACTTGAAGAATCCCTGTATACTCTGCTCAGAAATCCTTGGGAAATCCTTATAATCCTTATGCTGAAAATCCTAAAAATCGTCACTGGAAATCAAAGCTAAATCGTTTGAAATCCATGGAAATTCACTTCTGCGCCCCTCCTTTGAAGTTATGCTGCTGCCATAAAGTGTAAAAACATCAAGTAAAAAATAAAACGGCCGTAAAAAAATTTGTTGTCAGTTTCTTCTACAAGCTGGAAGATAAAACTCAACTACCGAATAGCTTTATGGGTTCCTTGGAAATGACAGCCATGCAAACGAACAGCTGGCTATAAATTTTGAGAGCTCCAGTTGTAACGTACTCAATGTATGCTGCACTAAGTATAGCAGCTTGCCTTGCAACCGTGTTGTAGATAGGCCTATAAAGAATGGTTTTGCCAACAAATATAATTGCCAGCAAATTTATAGCATTCTGTCTTCGAATGCAATTCCCCAGAGAAGAAGACTTCTGGCCTTAATGCCTGCCAGCTAGGTAGCCTCACACTCAAAGCACATGCGCAACGTACTCCTCCCATATATATGCGACAGAAATGGACCATTCTTCATCTTTCTTCTTCTCTACAGCCATGTGCGTGGTCGTGCTCCCTGTTCCACGCCTTCCTTCGCCTTCATCGGTATATTGGGTACCACACCCTTCAGATTTTCCAGCTTCGGTTAATTCGTCACCCTCCTGTGCTACGGATTTAGGACCCTTCACCTTCTGCTATAAAAATGTTGCCCCCTTCGCTTTTGCTGACACGATGGAACTGTGCCTTCAGATTTTGGACCTTCGGCTCCTTCAGCTTTCGCCTTGAACCTTCAGCCTTCGGCCTTGGTTGCTGGTGGCAATTTGACGTTCCCTTTGGAGACCAACCACCAGTGACGGCGAATTTTTCGGGGGGTACATCAGAGGGCACATCTGGAAACTGAGTGGGCCAATGACTTGTTTTTCAAGGCAGTCGCATTAGGCACTTTCATCCGCTTTAATTCAACCTCAACGTAACGTAAGCTTCAATGCAGTCCAATTTTGTGTAAAATATGTCCCATACACACACAAAATAAATTAGGCCACACATATATTGCAAAGTTGCTACAAAAAAAAAAAAATTAAATAAGTAAAATAAATACAAGCTCAATTTATTCATTTGATTTCAAGATGAGCGTGGAAGTTTTTTTTGCGATTTTATTTTCTGGTGGTGACTTGAGTGTTGGGATTGGGGGGGGGGCATGAAATATTTGGGGGGGGGAGCATGGCCCACCCCTGGCACCGTCACTGACAACTCTTGCTTCACCTAAAATTTCATGGGAACTGTGTTAGAGTTTCGTTTGGTGGTAACGTGTATTCCTTTCCTTTACTTCGTGATGTCTAATCTAAACCACTGTAAATGGCGTTTGCCGATGTTCCAACAGGAGGTGCATGTTGTTTGCAGCTTTGAAGACGAAATTTAGGGTGGATCTGTCAACTAGGATGGTAGACCCTTTTAATCCTTCCTTGAACAGATCGTTGAGGAAATTCAGGAGTTCTGGTAGAGGGGGATTGATTGGCCTGACTTTCCTCTCGTTACACCAAAAAAACCATCGTTTCCAGAGGCTGTCATAGATTTTGTTTATTGATTCCTTGATGGCTTTCCTTGCAATTCTGGAGGCTTCATCTTAAAAAATGCTTGCCTCACTGACGACAGTAGCCAGCAGTGTAGGTGTAGTGCGCTGTTTGGGTGGAACAGGGTCCCTTTTCTTTTCAAAAGCAGATCTTGGGCTTCTAGTAGACTTCTTAGGAAGTCGATGAGGCAGTTTAGAAACCGAAGGAACCAATATGCTGCCGGCCTATTCGGTGCTATCAGGAGGAAGAGTTTCACAGTTTCCTATATTTTCTGTCAGAAGGCTGGTAGAAGCTTGAAGGGGGGAAAGAGGTAAGTGTAAAGGTTCTGCCAGAGAAACGTCAGGGCGTCCATTGTCCAAGCCATGTTGACGGGGATTGGGCAGATGAATTGGGGAAGTTTGGCAATGTGCCTCATGACGAATAAATCTATCATGGTTTGTATCAAAGGTTGAAGGGAGATTAGCAGATGGACATCTTTAGAATCCTTTCTCCTGAGGGAGGTTTCTGGCAGGAAAGAGAGTCTATGACATTGCGGCTTCCATGAATGTGGAGAGGGAGGATTATTGTGTGAAGGGAGATGCAAAGATTGAACATCCGGGTGGTGATGTTCTTGAGTTGTCGGGAGTGAGTTTCACCTTCTTTCCGAACGTAGGCGACAGCAGTTGTGTTGTCTGACTGAATTTGGACTGTCTTCCCATTGATCAGATTCAGATGTCAAAAGTGAGAAAGGGTATTGAGGATCGCATTCATTTCGAGAATCTTGATGAGGTTCATCTAGTTGGTCTAGGTTCATCTAGTTCATCTAGTCCAGGTGCTGAAGATTTCGAATTGGTTTATGTGGGTACCCCCAACCCTGCAAAGATGCATCTGCCAGGAGGTGAAGGTCTGGTTGTGGTTCCTGAAGTGGCACTGTCTGAGATAGGGTTTTGATGCTTTGGGTTTTGTTGTCTGTTGGTTTCATCATGGGGGATGAAGGGTGAGGGTTTTCCCAATGGTCGATGCGGAAGTGATGGAAGGGCCTGGTCATACATCTACCATAACGAACAAGATTTTCCATGGAGTCCAATATTCAGATTGAAGAGTTGAGTACTGATAAAGTGTGGGATGGTTGTTGGTGAAACGAATGGCAAGCGTTTAGGGTTGCTTTGATTCTGTGTGGTGAAGGTATGATTGTTGCAGATGCGAGAATGAATAAGACTCTTCTAAGAAAATAAATTCTTGGTCTGGGTCTAGACGAAATTTCTTTATGTCGATGCTGAGGCCCAGGCTGGTGAGAAGGGATGTAGTGAAATCTCGATTGCGAAGCAGCTGAGTTAAGGATTCGTCGTTGAGAAGCCAATAGACCAGGTAAGTGCTTGCAGGAATTTAAGTTTGATGCAGGTGTGCTAGGATGGGTTTTAGGACTGCAGTGAAGATTCTTGGTACAGCAATGAGTCCGAAGGAAAAGTTTGGAATTCGTATACTATGCCGTCTTACATGAACCGAAAGAGGTGATGAACAGATGCGTGCAGAGTGACGTGTAGCAAACCATCGTCTAGATCCAATGAGATGGTCCATTGTTTTATTTTAAGATTTGTCGAATGGATTCAAATGTCTCCATCTTAAAATGAGAGTTTTCCATTAGTTTGTTGAGAGGTTTGAGGGGGTTTAAGATTAATGTTTCGCTGCCACAATTCCTGGAAAGTAAGATGGAGGCGTAAAACCCCGGTCAAAGGGGGTGTGGCCTGATGCAAATGGCATCTTTCGAGAGGAGCTCTTGGACTTCAGAGGACAGGTGAGGGTTGACTTTTGGAGCGAATTTCCAAGGAAAAGGAGTGATGAAGGTCAGCTAGGAAATGAACGAAAGGCAAAAACCGTGGGATATGATGGAGAAAATGTATTGGTCTGTAGTTATTTTTTCCCAGGCAGGTAAAAAATGATGAAAGCGACCTCCTACTGGAAGTGATGAGAGTGGTATGGCGTCATTGGCCGTTAACGGGATATGCTACGAGAACCAGGGGACAACTATCGGCTGCGACGATCAGGTGTCAAGCTTCGATTGGAGTTTTTGCCTCTGCCACGGTTCGACGATTTCCCTCGAAAGGTCCGATTGTCGAAAGGTTTGGCAGATGGTCTTGGGTCTTTGTAATGACTGGAGTTAGCGAGAACGTACTTGTGTCATGTATTATAGTTGTAAGAACCTTGTTGGTGAGGCTTCTGATTCTTATAGAAGGGTTTGCTCGTTGTGAAGGCTTGTTTTCCTTTGGTTTGCGAGAAGCATCGAGATGTGGAGCAAGCCTGGGTATAAGGCCACGGAAGAGAGTGTCACTTTCGTGTAAGGGTTGGTTCCGTAACTCATGGCGGGTGGAGTCGTTTAGGTTGGGAGTCGAATTCAAAGTTGCCTCACAAAAGAGGAAAGTTGAATTGAAAAGAGCTTTAGACAGCCAGTTCATGGAATGGAATGTTGTGAATGATGCTTTTTTGAAGAGCTGGAGACTGCAAATGCATGTGGCTTCACTGTGACTTGATTCTGTTTAGTCTTTCGCACAAGGTGTTGATGGCAGTGTGGATGACGCCAGCTTGGAAGGAGGCACGAAGGCCAAGGCGTATGATTTTGTCGTTGTCTTCGAGGATGGTTTAAGGAATCTCAATTCTCTTGGTCATTTGAAGAGCTGTCCCGTAGTCCATTTTCAATTCCATGGTGATAAACTCGTATTCAGAGCAAGTTCCAAAGTGGCCGGGGTTGGCTGATCCGTCGCCGTAAGGTCTGAAGAACCAATTTTCATGACCTGGTCGAGGAGGGTCTTTATCAAGTTCAAGGGGTTCACCCTTCTCCAATAAGAGGCCACCGTTGCAGAGGAGTGTTGTGAGTAGACTTGTTGACTGTCCCAGCATGGTGGGGCTTGTGTGTTCCATCACGTTAGCTGTATCCATAACCCGTGGTGAGGCCACGATTCTTGGTTAGTGCCTTGTCCGAAGGCGAAGGCTTATACAGTCGACACCGCTTACAAAGAACCTCAAGGAACAGTGAAAAAGATTTCTTATAACTGAAAATTCGTTATATCTAAAGAGAATAGCACTAAATCTGTTAGAATGGTTGTTGTAGTCTGTTTTTAACAGCAATAATTCCTTAAAACCGAGTTCCTTGTAAACGGTGTCAACTGTATAAAATGCAATCAGGAACTGTTTCTTCTATCGTTTGGAGAAGTTCTGAAAGCGGGCATGGAGAGAGTCATTCAACGTGTTGGAGCTCCTTGATGAAAGATGAGACGAACGTTGGTGAGAAGAGCTGCGACGGAATAAAATCGTTTAGAGCAGAAGCTGAGTCTAATTCGCTGTTGGATTTGAAAGAATCTTCGTGATGCGGACGCTGTAATTTGGGTGGAGCTGCAGGGAACGAAAACGGGCTCCTTGTCAGAAGATTCAGTGGCGCCGCTTTCCCGAAAGTGGTGGTTAAGAAGTGTGTCGCTTTTGGGAAGCTGTGGAAAAGTCGGAGATCCAGCTATGAGTGTAGGACTTGCTGTGTGACGGCGAAGGAGAGGCAGGTTCCGAAGATCACTTTTTGTATTGAAAATCCCGAATCGCAAGATCAATCGAAGCATGAATTTGACGTGGTGAAAGATGAGGTACGGAGGGCTGCGGAAATGATGAGATGAACGAGCCGAAAGGTTGAGCAGAGTGTTAACGAAAGAGCAATAGGACTTCGAGAAAGGAGAAGGCTTCTTGTGTTTGGCTTTCTTGATCTTTCGTGTAAGAGACTTTGTCAAAAGCTGACCACACCGATGAAGTGACGCGGAAGGCGACAGTTCAGGCAAAGCAGGCAAAGGTGGCGTACGTGAAGAGCTGATAATAACCTCAGGGTCGACAGGCAAAGGACTTCTGAGCGAAGGCGAAGCTAACTTAGTCGAAGGATCCTTCGGAGTTCCTTTGGTTCTTGCCATGGAGCTTGGTAACTTGACCGAACGCACTGGCTTTTGACCGAAAGTGATGGTGCTTGACTGAAGGCAGAAGTTTGAACGAAGGCGAGGAAAGAAAACGAAAGCGTAGTCGTACCAGCTGTGCTAGAGGGAGCAGGTGGCAGGATGTCTCGCCTGAAAGCTTTTATAGACGGGCTGCGCACATGCGCAGACTGCGTTACGCAGTTGGCCAGCTCCATTCAACCAAAAAACCTCCAGCGAGCGAAAGCATCCTTGGGAAAAATGCAAAGAAATTCACAGGTATCTATATTGCCGACCGGCAGGATGCTGCTTACCTGTGCGGGTTAATGTGTACAAATAATTTTCCAGTTTTAGGCTTATAACTTTAAAGGTTTGGGCTACTGTTTTTTTTTTTTATTTACACCACTGAAAAACTCACTCTCATCAACTCAATTTTGTATATTGGAATGTCAAAATTGATAAGTATTGGCCAAGTTATTGCATTTTTTTCTGATTCCATTTTTTCTAGTATGGATGAGAGCAATATGCCGCGTTCCAATACAAATTACATACTCGACTTGTATCACACATCCCCATAGGCTACAAAATGGGCTTGTTTCATGCATCAACAAACATTTACAACTGTCCGCAATTAAGAAAAAGTCACACTAACAAGCAAAATCAAGAGCAGGACAATTTATTTTGATTTTGCCAGTAATTTCATCAAGTCAGGCAAGTCTTCCTTGCTCCAATACAACAATACAATCAATTCGTTGTTTAAAGTGTAATTTCCAGCCCATAAACGAGCATGTTCACACCAGTTTGATTTTACTTTGAAGCTTTGTAAGAACAAAATAAAGAACAAAATTATTTAATATAATAATCTATTAAACAGATCGTTGCAGATCATTTCCAAATTAAGACGCCATGTACGATTTGAAAATAACACATAACCATCATATCATCATTCACGATTTGAGTTTCTTCTATTGTTGCAAACAAAGGCAGCCTATCTTAATGGTTGCAATACGTGTGACCTAACCTATGGTTGTGGTATTAAAAGTTGAGAAGACGTGATGCCAGAAAAGTAGGTGAAGTTGGTTACACTGTCCTGGAAATGAGAACTGTCTTGATGCAACGTTCTTGAAGGTGATAAAAATGTTTCCTGTATTTTACGATGTCTGAAAATTATCACTTTTTTTGCTGTTTACCAGTTTTTGCAGAGAGCTATCTATTGACGGGACAAACCAACAGAACATTCAGCATGATAAAACAATTCGTTTACCAGTGCTGTTTCTAAGTATACATGAAAAAAGGTAGTTTTTCAAGCCTACCGTACCGAGAAAAAATTTCCTTCCGTCCAGTGATTCTTAAAAAATCACTGCAGGTGGAAAGCAGTTTTTCAATTTTTTATTCAATTATTGGTTATTCAATGAACTAGATGATTTTACTTACATATTTAAAAATTAACAAACACCCATCCAGGGTTCGTGCAAAATATTTGGTTTGAATTCCCCTGGCTTTTCCAGGTTTTCCCTGACCTTTGGCGGCATAACTACTAAACTTAATATAGTACCAGCATCAGCATACAATATTTTTAATGATTTTAGGGCTACCGTTCTCAAAATTTTCCCAGACTTTCTGCTTAGTTTGGATTTTCCCAGGTTTTCCAGGTCCTGTACAAACCATGCCACCATAGCGTACAGTATTGTTACTGCAATCTCATTCCTTTACGTAATTTTCTTTGTACAGATTTGCTTCTCATGCCCTTAGCTGGTGACCAAAAACAATGTGCTTCAGAATTTTTTTTGAGATGCATGCTTTTTTAAGATTAATCACTAATTTGTGTAGCAAACATTATTAATTCTTCACAAAAGTATGGGTTAGGGTGTTCATTGTTATCCAGACTAATACTTCGTTTTGTGTGGGGGTTTTTCTTTCCCTTTTAACAGTTTGTAGAAAAGTTGCCTAAAGAAGGAGTTTTTTATTTATTTAAAAAAAAAATTCTGTGAACTGAAAAATGCCCGCAAAACAGAACATTTTCTTTCACGGCCTTACTTCCTGTCGACACAGTTTTGAACAATTCTGCAGCAAAGATTTTAGCTAATGTTAACGGGGATTATATTTACTAAGCACATGACATGGACCACTGAAACAAGGCATTTGTGGCATATTTGCTAATGTTAAGAAAGAATGGGAGTCTTTGTCTATTATTGACATGGTGTGGACCACTAGCGACTACTGCCTATTACTTGTCACGATGAGACTACTAGCATATTAACAAACGAAGTCCTACATGTGTGTTACTTGATATAATTTAACGTCGGTGGAGAAAATCACTGTTGCAAACATGCTAATCTTTGAATTTTAGGTAATAATATGGATGCAATTAAAATTGTTAAGGATATCGCGGCTATTTAATTTTCTCTGAAACCAATCAAATGCACGACATACGTAATAAAGTCTATGCAGTTTATCTGCGAGAGCTGCTTACACGAATGTTAACACGATTTCAAGGATGTTTCTGCTTTTTCCTACATCTGTTTTGAACAAAAATATCAACTTGAGATTTGGAAAGCTGGCAGAAAAGCCATCAAAATGGCGTAGTGACACGTTAAACTCTGTTGAGAGAAAATGAAAATTATTGATTAATTTTGTAAGAAAATTAATCGATCACTGATCTAGACTAACAGATCCAAAATCACACACTAGATGACATCAATCCAGTGTTGCATAGTATACCATTAGCAACCCTTCCCAATGTCGGTCGCCACTCGCCATTTGGCGAGTGGAAATCAACAGTTGGCGACTTGGAATTTAGCCTTACTCGCCAAATCGGCGACTAGCTACAGAGCATGCCACTAAAAAAGGGGTATCTCTGGAACCGTATAAGTTAGACGAACGGTTTGCGGCGTTATGCTCAGATTTATAAGGGCTATATAACTGGATTTTCTGCATTAATACTGGAGTTTAAGAAAATTGCACAATTTTGTTAATGCATAAATTAGAGAAACCTTTCATTGTACAAGACGTATTTGGTACGTGGCGAGTAAAAATTGTGAAATGGCGAGTGCATTGTAAGGTCTACTGGCCAAGTGGCGGCTGCTACTGGATTGACATTCGGAAGGGTTGACCATTAGTCACCGTAGTGAAGATAAAATAAAACACGGTATTAGTGTTGTTCCTTTTGTTACAACTATGGTTGTGGTGTTGATGCATGACCATTCACAAACCAGCTTTGCCATGTTTTGGGGATGTTAACCTTTCTGTTAACTATCTTAATTCACACAATTAGCATGGAGGTGCTGGATTTTACACAAGTAATTAGAATCTGATCCTTCTGCTAGGAAGTAGGAATACTTCACATTGTGGAAAGGGAGGGAGGAGGTGCAATGCAAAATTTAACCGGTTGTGTAAAGGAAGGGACTAGGAGGGAGAGGGTCCCGAAATTGTTTTTGGTAGAGTTACCGTTGCATCAGTAATCAAAAATGTAATCCTGGTCAAATAGTATTGACCTTTTTGTGTGCAAATTAAGCCTATGGTGCATAAAATACTAAAACCATCTTATTTGCATTACATTATTTAGGATAACAGCGCACAATTGTTTCCTACATTTCCGCGATGTTACTGTGGACCACTGTTTCAGAAGTGCACCGTACCATCCTGCAAAACTTGTATGTCGCGCAACACTACCAACAGTTGACAGCTGCTTTTGCATTGGTTCAGCCCTTCTTGTGGAAATTTTTTTTGTAAATTTTGCCAATAGTTACTTTTTGTTTGTTGAAGTTAAAATTACTTTCACTTAGCCTACCAGTTTACGCTGTTCTTCAAATTTTAATAACAACTGCAGCATATTTTATTTAAATTAGAAATAACCAGGATTTAAGACGAGCAATATTGTTGCAATATATACCTCCAACAAATTGCAACATTCCATAAATATCAATTTTTTTTGTTTTAAGTTCTATTGCACCAGAATAGCATTAAAATTCAGAAATAGCCCAACCCTAAAATAGTGGACTCTTGCACGCTCCTTACATTGCTACATTTTCCCTTTCATTGCTGCCAAATGTAGCGAATCTTGGAATGGCCTATCTTTTAGCTACTGAAACTTGTAAAGACAATTTAGTAGACTTTCTCAACTTTTAATAACACAAAATTTCGGAATGGTGGCAACCCTCTCCCATGTCAATTGGCCTCTATACAGCAAAAACACCTCAATATAAACTCACTCACCCCCACATGTAAAATTCATTTACATGACGCTACTTCCAGTTATACTCAAGTTGTGCTATTGCATTGTTTAATTTTGAAATGATGGGCTAAGAAAAATGTGCCTACACCAAAATGGAAATATTGCTTATTCAGGGTGGCGTTCAAATGCTCTTCATGAAATTCCCTGATTTTTCCAGGTTTTCCAGAGGAATACTGACAATTTTCCCGATTTTTTTGATCGGAGGAATGTGCAGTACCGAACTAAAAAAAATTTCACATTTCACTTAAATCGCAATAACTATATAGGCTAGCATTGCTAAATCAAAAATTGCACTTCCCTAACTGGTATTGGTAAAGAGTAGGAAAAGGCTATAGTCTGAACAAAACTCGAAACGCACTTAGGTCTATATTAGGCTACTTAGGCCTAAGGAGTTTTCACTTTATTAGAAATGAAACAAAAAGGACGTGAAGTTTGAATTGAAATAAAGTGAAAGTTTTAGAAGTAAAAAATGAAATCCAAATTAGCTATTCTTTATTGGTGAAAGAGACTTTTATGAAACTGTTCAAATTCCCTGATGTTTCCCAGAATTTTCCAGACTTGATAAATTCCCTGAAATTTCCCGGTTTTCCAGGTAGAACGCCACCCTGTTATGGTTGCTCCGCTAGCCTACTGACTGGTTGTACGTCTTCACACTGGACAGTACACAAGACTAACCGACAGTGGAGAGGGTTGAACAAGCAAACAATTATACATTAGCATGAATTTACCTAGTAGGCTAACTACTCTTCTGTAATTTACTTAAAAGTAAATTATACTGATTAGGATCAAGTTGCAAACAGCACCAGGCTGCATCTATATCACAATTACTTAGTTACCCACAGGGCAAAGTTACAAACCCACATCTCAGACTTGGTCATGATTCGATTCTTACTGTTGCTGAACATATAACACAAACCAAGATAATCAAATTTGCATTTCATTAAACCACATATTATAAACGTCTTGCCGCTTTTGTATGGCAAAAACAAAGTTTGTTTTTCAATCCTGTAAGGATAATAAATACCTACAAATTTTTAACAAGGATAACAAAATTAGGGACATAAAATATATTTTTTGGTAAAGTTGTACCTGACAACACAAATGGTGCGTTCAGCTACTTGCGTTGTCAGACACATGGATGAAAGTTTTTCACATGACAATTTCAGGAACTATACAAAATAAAGATAAGGTAGTCTACATAACAGAAGTGTCGTTACAACACAACTTCCAATTTTACTTTTGTGACTTTCTGCAAGATAGGGATCATGTGTTGGGACCAATAGCTTAAAATAGCATTTTTCGGGCTTAGGATTTTTTTTGGGGGGGAGGGGAGGGTTGGCTTCTGTTATAGTTTATGAGTGTTTTGGATGAAGATAGAGATTGATCACCATTGTAACACAACACTGGTTAACAAAAACCTTACCTTACATACAATTAACAAATGATGTGAAAATAATTACTAATTTATGAAAAAAGGCAGGCCGAATATTACCCTATCATGTAGCCTAGGCTAACTGTTGCTTCCTTTGAGGATGCAGCAACAAGCCAGATGATTTCTTTTTTAATACAGTAGGGCTCTCATTATAACGAACAACCTAGTGCACCAAGAAATGGTTATTTATACAATTAGTTCTCATTATGGGAGGTTTTTTTTTTTACAACAAACTAAGTGAAGTAATTTCAAAATTCCTTATACAGTACAATGTAAAATCGTGACAAATAAAGTGGAACTACAGTAAATCTCATTTAACTCAACTCCAGTGAGACTGCCATTTCAGTTTGAGTTAAACGGAAATGCATTAAAACACAAAGACAGCTGTTGGCCTGGGACGTACAGATTACATCTCTCCTTCCAATGTTTGCGAAGTGCACCTCAGTGTAATATGCAAAATGTACTGCTGGTTCATTAGAAAAAACAGCAGAAATACTTTTTCAGGTACGAAGAAAAGCAAAATGCATGGTATCAAGTAATAAAATTACCATCTAGAGTTAATTGATATTTTTTTGAGATAACGAGGTTACTTTTGTATTGGGCCAACCAAATAGCGCAAAATTGTTTGACTTTTTGTTTGACTATAAACAGATAGTTTGACTTAACTGAGTTTGAGTTAACGAGGTTTTACTGTAGTAGCTACATTTTAATTGTATTGCAAGGGCAGTATGCATAGTTTTACATTGTTCAGGAAAAAAAGTTTAAAGTATTGGGTTTGTCTTTTTCGTTGTCAAGATTTCACTGATTTTATAGTCGATGCAATGTTTTGGAAATTGGTTATACGTACTTATCAGGATGGTTTTATTATAGGCTATGAAATAACCTTTACAATACTGAAAAGAGTTTTATAATATGGATCTGTTCCTTATATGTACAGAGGTTCTTCATACAAAGGTGTTTTCACCATATGAAGAGAAGATGGCCTAATCAAATAGTTAACAAGTGTTCTTTACACGGAGAAATTCCTTGCAATAGGAGGTTCGTTTTATCGAGAGTCTACTGTATAGATAGGTAAAAAGGAGGTGAAAAACCCCACTATTGGGTTATATGGAGGATCTTTCCAGATGGGTTGAGCTTATTCGGGCACACCATACCTATTTATAACAGCCATCTTCTTTTTTTCAACGAAGGCTGCAAATTGTATTGAAGCATAAAACTCAAATATTACCAACATTTCAGATGAATTTGAGCCTTACTGAGGCATCTTTAAAAGAATACAATTTTCCTTTTCGTGCAGTTAAATGACCATGTGGGAACGCTTTTCCCATGTGTACCTGACACATTGTCACGCAAATACATAGAAGCAGTCAACAATAAACTATGAAAAATAACTTATGAAATTCTCCTAATCTCCAACATCACTATCTTTATCACCAATCAGGTATAAGAACTGGAAGGCAATGGCTAAAAGGCCTGTTCCAAACAGGTCACCAATGGCTGTGAGATAGGGAATAGCAGAGTTATCCGGGTCTATTCCTTTCGTCCACATCCAATGAATTAAGATGTGGGCAATATACAAAAGAAGAAACACTTGTATCGTTGCTGCTGTTAAATAAACAACTCCGAAAATAGGGGTGAGTGACGTGTGGCCAGCCTGGATATATGAAATAGCATATGCAAATATCAAGTGTCCTGGTATTACCATTAACATTAAGACACGCGCTGTGCTAGCGTGCTTTGTTCTACTGAAAAAAGCCACGCACGGGTTAACACATAAACGGTCTGAATGGGTAGGGGGTAATAAACCTAGGCGAGATTCCTGGTGGAGGGCAGTTGATATCCTACTTGCTTGGACGGCCACCAGATTACCACCAACACCATTAATGACTGGCTGGAAAACAGCAATACCTTTAAAACTGCTCACAGTAAAATCTAAGATAAGACCCCCTAAACTACTAATTCCCATTGCAGTTATAACTGGTGTCCAGCCAGTATAAAGGATGTCGATAGTGTATTTGTTACGCTTTGCGATGTAGGCCCAAAGAGGTGTAATTAGCAAAAATACAACAATAATAGTAGGTGCTAGCCAAGCTTTGCGGCCTATGGAGTCAAACAGTACAGTAGCTACCCCTGACAGTAGGGCTAGCGTCGTCAAGTCGCCAAGACTGGCGGCAATTGGTGTTGCTACGTTATCGGGATTTATATTACATTTTCGCGACAGGACAATTACTCCTACCATGATACACCCTAAAATAAAACTGGCAAGTGATGCCGTAACAAGACTACTTGCACACAATAACAATGCATGGTCCAGGTTAAACTTTCCTTCGGGAATCCAGCCCATCACCATCGCTGCCAGCGATGCAAGGAATCCGACGACAGTTGCCTGACACTGGATCAAGGCCATGTTAGCAACAATCATCTTCCATTGTTCTGTTCGATTGTCCATATTGCCGAGGTTAGCTTGCGTCGACAAACGAGAAGCCAGAGTCATTTCCAGATTGCCCTTCAATCCCAGTAGTGCTGGCACAAGGATGAATACTTCAGACACGGCACGGAACACGGGCCAATGTTGCACAATGTCAAGCACGAGGCCAGCACCGACCATTCCAAACCCGGCAATCAAGAACGGGATAAATACCTGTAGCGCTATCATCCATGCTGCTTCCTCGGGTTTTGTAGTAAAATCAAGGTCACTTTCGACTACACTATGTTTTGGTACGGGTGTCAGCTTGTAACCCACGGCAGAATTGGCATGCGAATCCAGCGCATCACCTTCTATGTATGTTTGAGTACCATTGACGATAGTGACGAGAGGTGTGGCTTTGGGCAACAAGTACTGTACTTGTGCATGGATTTCTTCTTCTTCTTCGTCAATGTCATCTCCTCTTGGATGATCACCGTGTTGCTCGGCTAGTGTTTTAGGAACCATTTTGTTTTTCGATTCTTGGTATGTGCAGTGTAAAGACTCTTCGTTGCGTTTTAGATTTGTAACCTACTGCGAACGTCGTTATAAGTGCCAGTTGAACAGCCGTCGCAGATTAAATGTAAACAATTCCATTCTTCTGTAATTACCGGCACCAATGTATTCTTCCACTTGCCACAGCTGTTGTTGTCTATGTCGAGGTGGCAACTGGATTAAAAGCGACCCTTCCATGAAACCAACAGACATCATTAGCCTCTCCAACCCACGTGCTTTAGTTAAGTACGTACACTAATGTAGTGCTTAGAGGATCTTAAAAATTAGGATTGTCAATGTCACAAACAGCTGAGTCAGCAATTTACAACTTTAAAAGGATTAAAAGTCGGTCAAAGTCCGTCAAACTTAACTTTTGCTTGCGTAACAACATAAGGACACTGTCAGGTAATCGTCAAGATTCGAGCGCTAAACGGACGGCACGAAAGATAATTAATTGGCAGTGGAGTGCTTCGTTCGTTCAACTTCATTATTACACCTAAATGCAGTCTCTTAAGCCACAGTCATGTCGTCATTTGGTTAATTATCCCGTCATTGAAAGCCACGCTATCGCATCGCATGGCGGCCGCCATGTCGCACCCGGAAGTTAACTAGAACGCTCCTAATTACTCTTTTACTGTACAAAACCCATTGAGTTAATAAATTATATATGTCGCCACAGGACAAAACCACAGAATGAATTTTTTACTTCGGAATATTTTATATTTAAGCATTCTAATAAGCATTTAATAAAAATAAAAAAGGCAGAGAATACAGATTTAATTTTAGCTATATTTTTTTGTTGGAAGTTTAGGTTTTCCGCCTGGTTTTATGTTGGTTTTATTCTGGAAAAGCTTTCTCTAATTTGGGAAACAATAACTCTAAAATTGTCGTTTTCTCCATGATACCTCTGCAATGGCATAATGCCGCCTAAATGAGGCCTAAAGATTAAAAAAAAAAAAACAGTCCACTGATCCTGGGGCAAAACCAACTGCGATTGAAGCGGTTGATATTTCGAAACTTAGCAAAAAAAAAGGTTACTTGTGAATACATGGTCCGTATACATGTAATATTTTCGCTTTGTTTTTTGTTTCCTGATAAACGGCGATAAAAAAAATTCGTTGTAACTATAAAATGGTTATGAATGCGTGGGGAACAATTTTTAATCAAAATATTTTTAATTGAAATTGTTATTAATTTTATTTGTGCGTAGTTCTAGAGTGTATAAATTCTGTTTTAGTAAAATAATCATTATGCGTAAAACAATATTGGATTTATTAACAAAATATTTAATTTTACAGAGCAATAAGAAAGAGTTGATTCTTATGAGCGCTCAACGTTTTTCCAAGGTCAGTATTTTGCCGTCAGAGGCGTTGGTGTCTTTAAAAATATGGCTTCGTTGGAGCGAAGTCGTTGGCCGGGTTGGATATCTCTATATTTTTCCGTTATTTTAGCAAGTCTGTATCCTATATGTGAAGGAAGACAACACACGTTAGAACTGAAAGTACGTATGAGAAAAACAACAAATCCACAGAGTCGTAAAATCTGTGAAATGTGTAAAATATGTGATGCTCCTAGTTGTTGACTAATGCGGTTTGTGGTGATGATGTGTTTTGTTATTGATGAGTTGGAAGTTTGTTTATTTTCTTTTGAATGTCAACATTGTTGCTTGAGTATGTCTGGGAATAATAGGATTTATTTCTCATTGTGTTACTCAGTTTGGTCGATGTTACTCTCCAGTCGTATGAATCATTCATAGTGTGATGCGTAATGCTATTCTCCATTACACAATAAACCCGTACGAGACAAGTTTAATTCCTGGAAAGGCCACAATTTTGGTTAAAACTACTGATGTTTAAAATTGTTTCAAACGTTACTTACTGATCTTTTGATCGGATGTGTATAATTAAAGGGATCAGGTTTGATTGGCTTCCGGTGGGAGGGTGTGTGTGTGTGTGTGAAGAAACTGGGCTACAATTTCTTCTAATTTCCTCACAATACTTCAGATCTGGGTAATTATATAGAACAGCGCCTTTTTAAGCTATGGACATAATTCAACTACCTTTCGATTCCGTTCGTCGTGGTGGTTCAGAAAGTCATAACGGAAACTTGCGCAAACGCCTCTTTCTTTTATAAAATAAGTTAAAACACATTAAAACGCTATTGACAACCGTGGTTAAGCTGCTATAACGCGCGACGATAAGAGCGCAACAAGAAAACCTGATTTCGACCAGAACATTAGTAAACGGAAATTATATCCTTCCCGGGACAATTTTTTTTCCAGTATAATGCCGTCCGTAGGGGCACGCTTCGTGCACACTATTACATGCATCGAGAATTTGTCTAAATCAGAAATAGTATGACGCAAGTATCTGTGAAACAAGGAACAAATTATGACACTTGGTTGTTTCACAAATGCTTGCGTCATACTATTTCTGATTACACAAATTCTCGATGTATATAGTAGTGCGCGCGAAGCGAAGCTTTCAGTCCAGTTACATCCTGCCGACTGCCTCAGTGCGGGTTAGCAGGGTCAGCAGCCTCAGAGGCGCGCATCCTTAAAGCGTTAATCTGATTTGCCACCATTTAGGTATTTGTCAACTGGTGTTCATTTTGATCAATGCTGAGATATAATTTTAAAAATCAAGTTTTGAATTGAGCAAATTTGAAAAAAGTTAGTTGTATCACGTAATTGGGTTTGAATTTGTTTCTCATTTTTTAGAATGACGTCCGCAATTACTTTGCTTTGAGTTCATTTGGATTCTATTTGGATGGATCTCTTGAAGTACACTTACGTAAATTCCGATTCTCGCCATTCAACACTAGCACAGTAGTAAGTGTTTGTAACATGTTCATTTTGTTGAACTTCTCCCCTTTAGCGTATTTTAAACTTTGAATCTTTCGTTATGTAACTTGGTACAATTTGTGTTTCTCAGAATTTCTCTGTTTGTTTCAGTTTGGATTTAGTCTTGATAAAACGTCGAATGATGCTATCTCGCCCTATTTGGTAAGTTTGCGAATAACACTTGATTGTACAAATTTGTCAAAATTCCAAATGTGACTAATAGCTACCTTAGTCCCAAATAAATACGGTACAATAGTTTATTTGTGAAAATATTCCTTTGGCTAAAGTTCATTTTGCCACAACACACTATTAACCTAGTTTCATTAATTTTCACACGGTTCTACAGTACGACTACTATAAATTTTAGGGATGTACCGGGTACGAATTTTGCCGGGTACCGGGAACCGGGTAATTTCCGGGTATTGCGAACTGTACCCTGCCGGGTATCGGGTACCCAAACCGGGTAGTTTACAAAAATCCAGTTAATCAAAGAAAGGCGGCGGAAATTAAGTGGCTCTCCAAAAATTAGTTTTTTTCCCCATTTAAAAAAAAATTCGAACTTACATAAAAAAAGCTAATGGAAAAATTATATCTTTTACGTAAATACTAAAAGAGATTAAAACTTGAAACTCAATATCATTGATGCCGAAAACTGAAAAACTATTTCAAATATTACAATTTTTTAAAAATTCCGATGCATAATACTTTCTATGCAATGCAAAGACAACAATTAAGCGATTCTACCAACATTTCTCTTCACACAACGTTTGGCTTCACTTAGTACAAAAAATTAAGTAATGTAAGATTATGATGCAGAAGCAATAAATTTGATGATTTGTGAAGGAATCTTGTTTAGTTTGCGTTTACAATGCATTCGCAGCTGGTCCACTCTTCTCTTGGCAGAGTTAGGGGGGATAAAACGGTACACAAACTTCCGTTGCCTATCAACCATGGGTGAGTTCGTTAGCAAAGAGGTAGGGGAGGGAGGTGAAGTAAGAGACGAGGAAGTGAAAACAGTCTTACTTTAAGCTTTCTCATCGGCATCATCTTCTCTAATATGGGCGTTTATTGTAGTTATTCCCCGGCGCTGGGTATCCGGAATTTTCAGTCACCCGGCCGGGTACCGGGTACCTCAAAAGTGGCCGGGTAATTACCGGGTACCTGGTACATCCCTAATAAATTTCCTATTAACAGCCCAGCCCCCCCCCCCCCCTTTGAAATTGTAACTTTTCTGGTAGAAATTGACTAAAATCTTCATGCGTTTAAGGAAATTAATGTTCCACTACCTGTAACTTCTTGCATTCAGTTTCTGTAATGGTTCTTTCCCTTGAGGTTTCTTATCTTACTGGGCCAGCTTCGTAACATCGCATGCGTCGTGCGCAGTCCCTCCTATAAAAGGTTTCGGGCAAAACAGCCCGCCATCTCTTTTCCTTAAGCTCCCGCTCAAGACAGTTACCTTGCTCTTTCCCTACTGCAAAACCACTTTCGCCAAAAGAAGCTCCTCCATTAAAGCTACTGCTGAAGTTGACTTTCGCCAAAAGTGCCTCGTTCAACCTACATCTTTCACCAAAGACTCTAACCCCCTGCCATGTCTAAACTGACTGAAGGAAATTCTTCCAAACTAAAGTCGCTCATTGTCCGCAGCCAAAAATCAAAAACCCGCTCCAAAAATCTAACTTTTTCGGCTATATTCCGCGCCAACCATTATATGGTTTTCCACGACCTTCCGCGTCAATAAAATTAAGTTTTCACGACATTCCATGCCCCCCCCCCCCAAAATTTTTTTTTAAAAAAATTGATTTTTTTTTTTAGCTTAGCCTACATATACGCCTACTTCATACTTGTCATGGTATAGACTTACAAGTTTCCACAATTATTGGACTATATCAAAATATTTTCAGCAACTTGGTTAGTCTATTTATTGGTGGTAGTACATACACAATTACATTTTTAATTGTATACAGTTACAATTAAGGAAAGATCGGAGGCTGTTTCCGGACGTTTCAGCGATTAGTAGCGATAGTTTTTGCCTTTTGCTAGGCCCACCTGTCACCAACTTGACATGAACGTATGTATATACGTCCAGAAAAAATCATCCCAAATACAGTAACACGTTTATATACACAGTATATACGTCGACGCTTTGAAGAAATCTGCGGGTCGAAAAACGCAATTTTTGGCGAAAATATCGAAATGAGAAAAGCTGAAATTCGCTACTGGACATGTTGTGCATCGATTTCTGTGGGAAAAAAAACGTTACCGATGTCTACAATTTTATAAAAAGTACTTTAGTTGAGTGTAGACTCACTAAAAACTACGAAAATGTCGTTGTCATTCTTTTTTTCGCAAGTTAGAAAGCAGAAAATTGGTCATTTTTGATCAGCGGTAGTGGTCGAACCATTTGACTGGGCACCACCATCTTGGATTCGTTGGAAAGCTGAAGTACCCCTCTATCCAGGCCTCTCAACATATTTTTCAATGGCCATTTGGCATTGGCCAATCAGGCAGCCCGTTTCTGGCTGTTTCAAGCTAACTTTCCAAATCATTTGAAGATCGCATTCCCTCATTGACCGGTTGGTACCACGTGACCAGTTTGGGGCGCTCTTTTTCCGCGATTTCAACATGCACGCCGCCGCTCGCTTCGGATTCCACGTGAATGCTTGTTTCAGTGGCTTGTGTTTTTGTTCGTCATTGAAAATCACAATAAAGATGATGTTTCACAGCATTAAAAAGTAAAATCAGTAGCCACGACGCAAAACTAAAATGGAAAAGGACCCTATAAACCCTATAGCCTTATAACCTTATCAGGTGGGAACAATGATTTTTAGCCTAACTAACGAAGACTTTCGGACGCGTTTTGACAACACGGAGATTTTCAATTTTAGTTCATTACCGCCTGTAATTAAAAAAAAATGTTTCTCTGATACTATGAAAGCCATTTATCTGATTTTTTTGTGCACCTTAGTGAATATTGGTTGCGTGCGTGTAGTAAGTTTGAAGTAATTGTGTCCAATAATTTTCGCAAGTATAAATATTTTGTTAGTGCCTCACTCTAGGGTTGTAAAAAAACGGTTAATTCACTAAACGTTTTTTGTTTTCAATTAAATAACGGTTACCGTTTAAACGTTTTTTTTCCCCTTTTGTTTTGCTGTGGTTTTTGGAGTATTCTGTTCATTTTTTTTTTGTGTGTACACTAATTTTTTTCCGACAGTTGTTTATGCCTGGGCTGCTAATTCTCTTTGTTTACATTTTTCATTTTTTTACGGGAGTGGGGGCTTTCTGTTTTTTTTTTTTACATTAAACGAGAATGAAGCTAATAAATAACAGGCCTAACTAAAAAAAAGCGCTTACTTTTGTTTGATTTGGGGTTTCCTTGGTCTACGTCTATGGTTGGATGTTTAGCTTTGATGTGGTTCATCATGGCTCCAGTGCTGAATCCACTGTACGTGGATTGTTTGTTGGATTGTTTTGTTGACAATACCACATAGCTGGTCTTTCACTTCGTTGCTGGAAGCTTTTAGAAAGATGGTCCATGCGATGCTACGTTTTTTTTTACCGCTTGGAGTTGTTGAAGCCATTAAAAAAAAAGCACGTGGTCGCGAGCTCTGTCTTTCACTGGCGATGTTGAAAGCATGAATAACAGTGGCGCGCTCAGGTTGGCTGCAGAGCGTCACGTGACCGGCCGGTGGTAAGTGACGTCACGCGATGGCCAGCTCCACTACAGCAAGCGAAGAAAAGGTTACCGCCGATCGTCAAATTAAAGCAGCCGTCACATCCATTTTTAAAGATCAGCACAATAACTCCAGCGATTGACTTACTTTCAAAAATTTGCACCAACGTTTTTAGGTTATGCATTTAGTGGAATTGGAGTAAAAATTCTCTCGTTATGAAAGCTACCTATATTGTGGTTTTTATTAAACGCAAATAACTAAACGTTTAAACGTTCAACATACGATTAACCGTTTTACCGTTTAAACGGAGCAACCCTACCTCACTCCATGGGTGACGAAAAAAAAAAAACTCTCCATGACCGACGACATTTTTTTTTAACTCCCTACTTAAAGGGTTAACCTAACCTGTAAATTTAATAAAAAACGCGCGATTTGGGGGAAATAATTGATTTCCGCGAGAAATGTTCTTTTCCGCGATCGTTGGTGGAAACTTTAATGGCCCCAAACATAGTAATAATTCCGCACCATTGAAAATAAACTTAGTCAGAAGCTTAATTTAAGATCCGCGATTTTTGGCTAATCGTGGAATCGCCTATTATGAGCTACTTTATTCCAGACATTCGTTCCACTAGCTAGCCCTCCAGCTTCGGACCCTAATGATGTTGTCAACCCATCGCCCTCTCCTCCAAGACATCAGGCAACTGGCTCTTTTCCAATGAATTTAAGCTCGGCTACCTCGTCCTCCATTCAATGCGAACAAACCATTCACATTCTTTCCACCACAAATGAAAGAAGAACCGGAAACCCTCCTCAGCTTCAAGCGATTCTGAACGGCCCGTTTCTCCACTTGATCTCATCAAACTCATCACGCTCCCACAAGGCCTCTCCGCCTCTTTCGGCATCTCAATTGCTCATGTCCGCCGAGATCAACGCACTCATGGACCGTACAATCTGTAACTTTCACTATCGCCAACACTAGTCTCACCTGCACCACCAGCGTCGTCCCATAGCAAATCTTACACCCATGATGGGGTCACGGCATCCTCTGACAATTCTTCTCGGAAAATGAAACACTCTCCTTCCCTTTCTTCCTCGAAACGAAGCGTCATCATGGAACCGATTCTCGCGATGACCAACCCCTTCGACGGCCTTTCACCCTGCCACCTCGTTCACTTGCGTCTCTTCCGGACGTCTCCACAATTGATAACAACTTGGATTCTGCATCTGTCCTGAACGACTCCCATCGCCATAATCCAGACAATGCGCTGTTCACCTCCCCAGCACAGTCCCAGTGATGCTCACCATGCACACTTTGAATATTCCATGCAAGATGACAATGACCCAACCAGCATGCCCTTGGCGGAACTTCTGAAAACCATCGAAGTCGTGCTTCCCGATTGCTTCCTCTATAAGCCAGCCCCTGCGGACTCTCAACCAACCAAAAACGGAGGTCTCATTACTGGCTTTGGCTTTGGTCTCCAGGACAGGAATCTAAAGAGCTGTGACAGACTTGGCCAAGCTTGGCAAAGGTGAACTGCTTGAACTGGGTAAAGATCTTCTAGCCTAAGATGGGCTGTGAAGCCTTATTTCTTTCGCTTCTTTGGTGATGGCGCTGCCAATCCTTGTTTTTTTGAAACTTATTCTCAATCCGAATTTCTGACGGCAAAAGGAAAAATGGACTTCAGCACTGCCTTATTCAGTTCCAAGAAAGCCGAGGTTTCATTTGCAGTCCTCAAGGAGAATGACAAAATTCTTCGTCTCGGCCTTGGAGCTACATCCCAAACCGATGTCCTCAGCACAGCGATACTGAATAAACTAAATTTGTGAATAAATACTGTAAGAAGAAAGACATCGCGTTAATGCTAGACTGAACTACGAATACAGACAGTAGGCGACAACGATTTTGTCCTTGCATCAATGAAAGCCACCAACAATGAAGCTTGCACTTCGTAGACAGTGGAATCTATGGAATTTTAACAGATCGTCGATATAAATCTGGAAATGCTCGGCATTTACTCACGTTGTAATGTTGAAGGAATAAGATTGGGGAATATTACGACGAAACTATGTTGCATGGTCCATAAAAGCCTTCGTTCTTGTAAATGTGAACTCATGTGTGTACATTTCGCTAGTTAACATCTGATGTACCATATAATATCGCTTGCTGAAACCGTAATTGTTTCGCCCTTGATTTACCATAATTTTGATTGTTTTGATTACTAGCATTGGTTTTTGTCTTTAATGTCATTTTTATTTAAACTTCCAACATTATTCTTTGCTGTTTGATACAAAGTTGCGTGTAGTCTCTTGCTTTCGAATGGAGTCAACTGCCTCTTGTAAGGATCATACAACCGATAAGTTGTCGAACGGCACCACGTGAAGAAATTGCTTCTGATCCAGACTGAAACACATTACACCAGTTGTGAGTAATTGCAGGCTAAATTTAATGTGAAAAAAAAGCAACTTTTAAATTAATGCAAAAAAACTAACTTTCCGTTAACCAAGCTGCAAAATTGGAATTACCAGGAGCCAACTTTTCACTGGAATTACTGATCCTACAAAATGGAATGTAAAGGGGAACTATGGAGCCTGTAAAAGGCTGGAAATAGCCTGAAATTTGGCATAGGTTTGGACGTATTAACCCTATTCTAAGGGTGCCCATCTTGTATACCTCATAACTTAAGTGGACTGACTGGCTTCTGCGAACCAATGCTGAACTGATCTCAAATTCATCGAACCATATAAAATAGACTCAAATCTCTTGAACCAAATCCAAATCCTCCCCTAAACGGCACCTCCATATGCACCCACAAGCTTGATCTGGTAGGTGTAGAAACACTGTATATATGCTTAGTAAGTAGGCTACTTGATTTCTCTTTGATTTCTTTTTGTAATTTTTTTTCCTGTGGTAGGAAACTCACCAGGAAAGATGTGTTTTGGAAGATGGAAAACGCGACTTGGAAACAATGTCCGTCATTTTCTTTACGATGGATCTTGAACGCAAATTGTAAGTTCTTTTTTTTTGTTAATTTGCGTATGTTCACTCTATTAAAGGTGCTTTTTGCCTTGTCCAAAACAGCCTATGTTGCTAGCTTATTTCATTATTGTTAAATATATTTTCTATCTCAGTACTTATAATGCATCAAACTTTTTAGAGAAACTTTTTTAGAGAACCTAGGTAATACGAACTAACCGGATACGACAGGGTTTGGATAAACGAATAGTTAACCCAGTTTCCATACAAACCATAGCATTATTTCTCTCAGCTTTGTTGTTTGTAAATGAACAGGAATGGCATTAGGGGGGGGGGGGGCCTGATTAGGTTAGTAATATTATGGAGTAGGGATAGACCGATATTAAAATCGGTATCGGTATTTACAGATATTATCGGTATTTTTTGTGTATCGGTATCGGATCTGTATCGGTGTTTATTTACCGATATTTTAGCCGATACGACCAACTTCCGTGCACGCTGGCTACTCCACCTAGCTTGTGAGAAACCTTTCCAGCATAGCATCACTTGTATCCCATGACGTCATCTGCACAGCAGCTTCGTGAATTCAACTTGTGTGCATTGCCAGAATCAGGGCAGGGCTTCTTGGGATTAGGCCTATCTGCAGTGTAACCGATCGGATCGGTATTTTTCTGTATCGGTCGATCCCTATTATGGAGTCAGTTGGATCATCATTGAACAGACTAATAATTTTAGTAATTCAAAACTGTAAGAGGAACATTTTTGGCCAGTTGGCACAAATGAAGTCAAAATTCTATTGGGAAATTTTATGTAATTTTCCAAATTGTTGGTAAACACGTTTCCACTAATTTTCTACAAGCACAAACAACTTCGCTTGGCATCAGGTGTGTAAACTTGGTTGAGTTTGATTCTTGCTTACACCTGGTTGAGTGTTCGTTGCTGACAGTGACACGCCACTCGCCCAAGTTTAAACCCCTGAAGATGACAAGCTACTTTGTTTGTGTTCATGCGTGTCGAAAATTGGAAAAAACAATGTATTTTACAACATGTTTTGAAAATTTAGTAAAATGTTCCCGTGTTAGGCCGTGAAAAGAAATGTTTGGTTCTTGGGCATTTTCATTCCAAAAGTAAAGTAACTAGGCCACCAGGCTTTTTATTTTATTGGCAGTAACTCGAGTCTGTTATTAACTGCCAAAACAAACACTTGGAACTTTATTGTACAGAGCTGCAGGTGGTTAATTTAACATAGAGCACAATTCAATATCAAGCTAGGCTAAATAATACTTATTTTTAGCATTGCTTTTCCTTGTACAGTACTGAATTTACTTGCGCTAGCAAATAAAAAGCAATGACCAGGGACAATTTTAACCACCAGGCAGGGCCTGAGAACCAACTAAAAATTTTCGTGGCCTTACAATGAATTCAGACTTTCATAATAACAAACCACATGTGCTATTTGCTGAGGTAAAAAAAAGTATAAAAATTAAAAATTGGTGTTGATTTAAGTGACCCCATGGGTGCGTCATTGTCTCATATTTTCTGTTTTAATAGGTTAAACATCAGTTGTAGTGACACGATGAGCACCTTACTCATTCATCCACGGCCACCTGAAAAAGCTGCTCGAAAGCAACGAGCTGCGTCACACGAACGAAACGACAAACTAAGTGATTCATTTCTTCTGAAAAGTCGACGCCGACGCCAAAATGATGACTATGGTACTCCTCGTAGCTTGTTATCATTACTGACTGTACTGCCCCGAATATAATTAATTATAAGACAAAGTGCATTTGGGGGTTGCAGCTTCCATAAAGTCAAATGATGTGATCGTAAGATGGATGATTTCACGTTACTTTCATAATGGTTTGGTAGCTTTGGTATACCAACCAAGTTCACCCTATATTTGATTTGAGACCAATATTTAAAGAGTCTAAATTAAAAATATATTTTAGCTTTATACCAAATAATTCTGCTGACTTGGCGTTGGCACCACTGGATAGCTAACTATTCGATTAAAGGGATATACCTCCCAGCGCCATTTTTCTCGATCCACCATATCAAGTACGGCCCCAAAGATCTATTTACTGACCGTTAGTCAATCCCTTGGTAAAAATCTGTTTTAAAATTTGGCGTATAGGAGATTTTCTGTTGAATAATTGTTAACTTTATTTAATGCGTCCCGCAGTATATGATGTTTTACGCGCTCTCAATAATCATGAAGTGTCATCTCTGTGTGTGCATGTACTAATTTTGTAATAATTACCATGAGATCAAAAATCTAAAAGACTAATACAGTAATATTTAAAATTAATTATTCCAATAGATCGCTGAAGCAGAATTATAAGACACTAGCCTAGAAAATTATAAATTGTGATGGTAAAATACGAGAATCATTCCGGTTTGTGACGACACAATCTTTAACTTGATGCTTTTCCGTGTACTATTCTCAAAGCCAACCGAGACAGCAGCTACCACCCCAGCCGACCTTAGCGCTACTAAATGCGCAGATGGCGATCTTCGCATTGCTGTTATAAGGCACGCGGAATGTTATAAGGCAGGCCAGTGTACCTTTAATGAACCAAACATAAAAATCGGTAAAACGTGGAGCAAATTGTGGATCTGGACAAGAGTATAAGATGATGCTGAAGTTTTAAGGTACAGTATGTCCCGGCTAAAAAGGATTGTTAGAACATGATTCTGTATTTAACAAATTGCTATAATTGCTATTAATTATTAGGGATGCACCGAATATTCGGTAATTATTCGGTATTCGGCCAAAAGTTCAAGTATTCAGTATTCGGCCGAATACTGATTTTGGCCGAATAGTGTTATTCGGTATTCGGCCGAATACTGGTTTTGGCCGAATAATGATATTCGGTTTTCGGCCAAATAGTGTTAAGATTTGTTGGTATTCAGCTGAATATTTTTTAGTTTAAATTTACATAATTGTATGAATGTAAGAACGTTTAGCTAAGCATTTAGTTTTTGGTTTGTGAGGAATTGTCTTCTGACATTTCTAAAAGAAGGAAAAAAATGATCAAATATGTTTAAATAACAGGTATTCGTTCAAGTTTTCTGCCGAATAATTCGGTATTCGGCCTATTCGGCCATTATTTAGCACAGAACCGAATAATTCGGTATTCGGCCGAATATGTAAATTGTGTGGTGCCGAATATTCGGCATTCAGTATTCGGCAGTTTAACTATTCGGTTGTATATTCCGTATTCGGTATTCGCCAAGTTGAGTATTCGGTATTCGGCAAATTTTGTATTCGGTGCATCCCTATTACTTATTGTATACAAATTATTTTATGTAATTTTGCCGACTGATATATCAAAATCCGCTGAAAACGAAGCTATTTTGCGTTCCCGGTAGTAGATTTTTTTAATGATTGAAACAAATTTCAGATTCATACACTGCCTTTTTAACCCAATTGCCTACCGAAAATTCAAACGTTGCAGATGTTGATGCTGGAGAAATAAAGAAAGGCTAGATTGCCGATAAGTATGGCATTCCAGGAAGCACCAATCGTAGTTGTTCACCATACACAATTATAATTTGTATTGGTCAGCCTACAAAAGGAGTGACTTGCATTTTTGTTGTGAAATGTTGTTGTTTTTATTATAACAAATATTTTTGTTATGTCCGGATGTACAGTAGCGGCCAAAAGGTTTTGCACATTGTATCGCTCCAACAATACCCTGCACGAACCGTAATCACTTTGGACGATGGTATCAAGTTGCAGTCATTGTTGCCAATTTCTACGGAAGAATGTGAGGTTTATTACTTCCAACAATAAACATAATTTGTACCGTGTATCTCAGAATCGAATAGAGTTAGCTGCAAACAAAACCTATAAATTTTAAACGGTAGCAGGCTGCAATGCCGTTACTCACTGCAGTGATTTGCAGCTAAAAGGACGATTGGCAAGAATAGTTAACACTTAGTTGATAGTTAGTGCTTACACCACGGGCAAAGGTGTAAGCAGATTTTCAAAAAGTTGGGGGCATACTTAAAAAAAACATGAACAAATTTCTCGCGTAAGTTTTTTTTAGAGATTGTGCCAGATGACGGACCTTCCTCGCAGGGTGTTGCCCGACGAAAAGTGTTTTTTTTTCTGTAACTGAACTTGATGTCCTTTGTGTAAAAACCCATGGAACACAATTAGCTACTTTTCGTTTTTCGTAATTCTTATCAGCACAAATTGAATCGTCCCTGGAACGCCCATGAGACGCCCCATTAGGGCCCCCAGCACCCCTCCCCTCTGCCTTCTCCCTGAGACTTGACCACCAAATTCTTGCAGATTGAGCTGACAGCAAGGAATTTCGTGTACAGAAGTCATTGTTGGCCGTTCATGAAACCCCCTAGGTCCGCCCAGCACCTCGCCCCCTTCCATTCGTGGCCTCTCCCTGATGCTTGACCAACAAATTCTTGCCGATCAAGGAAAAGAAGGAAATTTGGTACACAAGTCATTCTTAGCACTACAGATCGAATCAGTCAAGCAACCTCCTAGAGGTTTCATATTTCAATCTGCTCCCCATGTAATAAGCCCAAAGCCTTTTTCCTAATTACAGCACACGACGAAATGTGACTGCGAAAAGCAATTCTAACTAAGCGAAGTACCGTAAAGCCTGACGAGGAACACTGCTTTGAGTGAAATGATAGACTAATTCATAGAAAATAACAATTCCTCCATAAGTAAACTATGACAGTTAAGCCCAACACTTTCCAAACAAAGATTTGTTTAAATTTCAGCATAAAATATTTTAGCTAAAGTTTTTCGGCAAATTTTGTAACGGAAGTTATTTGTGCTTACGTTAATATGCTGGGTGTTTATCCCTCCCGAATTATTTTTAAGCTACTCACTGCTGCATTGACGTTACGTTTTTTCTTTAGTAAACCATTTTACCACTTTGTCTATCGAGATTGCAAACGTTTTTTTCCGTGAGGATCTATATTTTATGTAGATCCTAATGCTCACCTTCAAACTGAACCTCCTGAAGATTAAAAATATGATAAAACTTTCAGAATAGCGTTCAGAAAGCTAAAATTACTTCTCAAGGATTTCTGATCGGTCTCAAAAATGCAGTGTTATTTTTGTTTAGTATTTCCAAAAGAATTGCGAAGCCTTATCTTACATTACTAATCGTATTAAATAGAAACTACTGTAAATTTTGGAATCCCGTTAATGTTACGACATTCTTTTCTAAATAATTCTAGACTACCGTAGTTTACTTAAAAAATGCTTGCCGGGCAACAATGCAGGCTCGAGCCACCAATTAGCAAGCGCACACTCACGCCCTATGCGGCCTATTGTTGGAACTATTTCAGCTGCAAAACCTTTTGGCCGCGACTGTACAAACAGCTGGTTATAACAAAAAAATTGCGTAACGTTCGTATGGAGTTTTACTTTGAATAATTTTCAGCATCAAAGAAAGAGAAAACAATCGTGCTATATTCAAATGAATACAATCAATACATTCGTTGGTTGCTTAATTATTCAACAAACGTATCCTTAATAAGGGTAACGAGAACGACGTTTGTCTGCATCAGGCTAAAAGAAGTTCCAGTTTTTCCTTGCTGCATTGTTGTTTACTTTCGTTGCGATCGTAAGCGCCTCCGTAGATCACTGATCTTTGTTGTTATCTCTGGGAACATTGCTAATCAGGATTTTCCACCTTCTGCTCAGTTGTTTCGTTAGTGCAGGGTGGATTAAATGGTGTGTTAGGAGGTATGCTGGGGGATGAATGTTCGTCATCGGTGCTCCTGCATTTTTATAGTGTTTGGTTGTGAGCGATTGTTGAGCACAGAGGTGTGAATCTCTTCTGGAATTGGATCCAGAGATGACAATAAAGATCAGTGGTCAACTGAGTCGCTTAAAACTGCTACTATGATATAGCAAAGAAAACTCCGGAACTTCTTTTAGCCTGATGAAGACGAACGTCGTTACCTTTATAAGGATAAGTTTGTCGAATAATTAAGCAACCAACGAATGTATTGGTTGTGTTTATTTGAATATAGCATTTTCCTGTTTCTACGCTGGTAACGACAATTTTTTTTTCGGTTCCCATTAATACAATGCAGTAGCTGATAAAGTGATTTTCTCCGTCAAAAAATTTTTATTTCCTTTGCTGGCAGACAAAGCATCCTAACTAACACTCTGTTTTCTTAATGATTCATTGGAATTTGACAGCAAAATTTTAAATTTATTACGTGATTTAGTGTATGAGGAACCTGAAATTGATCTTGAAAAGCTCTGAAAATTGTTTTATCTGTCGTATTAGAACCCTGTATAGTTGTGCTAAAGTAACGCGTACACATGTTAACGTTTCTTTTCCAGTTCCTGACGTTGTTACTCATCAGTTGACCACTGTTCATCAAGCCGAGAATATACCGACCTCAGAAAATGAGAAAGCTGTTTCTTCAGACACAGGAAAAGCGAGCAATGTAAACGAGCCCAGTACTGCCAAAGACGCAGCATCCGATAGCAACACCACCAAGTTACAGTCGCTTAGCAAAGAAACTAAGCCAAAAGATACAGAAAAGCAAGCAGCAGGATCTAATGGGATGCCACTCGATCCGAATGAAGAGAAGCCCACTTTCGATATCAGGGAAAAATTGGGCAAACCGTGTGGTGAACTTAAATCGCTGAAAATTGTGGAAACGAAAGAAGGCGATGTTACTTCCTACGAAGTTGGAGTAAGTATGAGAATAAAGGCGTGCGTATTTGTTAGACTGAATCTAGATCACGTACTTAAATGCATGGTCGCCAACTTTTGGGTCACAATTTGTTTAAAGGACCGTGTGATTTAAAAACGACATCTATGTGACGGGGCAAAAACTAGGCACAAACTAGGCAATGTTTCCTAGTCTCCCCGGTACCTCGACCAAAGTGAGCAGCAACAGCCCAGTGGCCAGCGTCCTCGTCACTAAACTAAGTGATTGCCGACCAGTTCAAATCTAGAACCCGACCCAAATGCACTACAATGATCATCATTTGCCTAATTAGTTGACTGATAGTTTTTTGGTGTGAAATTGCTTGTCAGCAGCATTAGAGTTGCAACAATAAATGTCTTGTAGAGATAATACTCACCCCTGATTTTGGCCAAATTAAGTGCAGTAGCCCATGGCTGTTTAATACACAATATGCGGTATTCCAATACTGAAAAGCTGCAAAGTGTGTGCGTCCTTCTGGAGTAATGGACCATGTTCTTGGAAAATGCATTTGTATACTGTTGACTTCCATTGTTGACCAAAGAGACTCGAAATACAGTTTTCTTCTTTTTAATTACAAGCAATCATAACGTTATGTACAAAATGTTTTGAAAAACTATTTTTAAGCTTGAAAATCGGGAATTGCTGATGTACAAGTGTCGTTATATAAATTGCCATAGTAAATGGTGTTATCCCTGCTAATGACCTTACTAACCATTGAGCATTTTTTTTAATGCTGTTTGCAAAGCTTTAAACTTGCTCTACATCTAGTTTCGTAGCAACCTAGATTATTGATAAGATTTTTCTGTGTTGTTTTAGTTTGTTGTCAGGATTATCGATATCAAACAGGAAGGCTTGTACAACCTGTATTTTCACAACTGCCCTAACTACAAACGGGTGCCATTTATGCCGCTGACTGCAGTCAATTTAACGGTAAGGAATACGTTAGCATACTTTTTGTGTTGACTGACCACTTAAGTACTGTACTATGAATGTGCACATACATTGGTAAAAATCAATAGAGTTGGTGTTGCAACAATATATTCTCCGCTTTTAACTGCAGTGTAAATAACAGTGTGTGATTTGAGATAGGGGTGGCACAATACAAACTTTTAAAAAAAAAGTTTTTAAAATTACCACAATAATTGATAATATCCCGGTAAAATTTTTGAGGTTGGAATAACCATTTTTATTTTTATTAATTAAAAAAAAACCTTGGTAGTAGGCTGTTTGGCCTATATATGTAAAAGTAAAGCAAAATAAAATAAAATTATAAAAAAATAGGCTGACTAAGCGTTCCAACCATGATGTCTGTACGAGCGTCAATGAACGTGAACAACACCAGTAATTCGACATCTTTATGGAGCTTGTCAGTTTGCTTGATAATTTGATACATCAGAAAAAGTACGATGACAATACTGTATATATTGTGATATTATTATCATGCCATCCCTAACTTGAGGTGCAGCGATCTTGTAACAGCTGCAAGGAATTTCTTGTTTGCATTTTAAAGAAATGTTAGTTCATTAACCTTGGTTCACGTACACAGTTCATATTGCTCCTTATTAGCATCTACGTTGGTGAAACAAAAAGAAAGCTTCATGAACGCCGTAGGGAACACATCAGAAATACCGAAAGAGGAATAAAATTGAATGGCATCGATCAACATCATAAGTGACTCAAATCACAAATTTACTTGGAAAAGGACTTCAGTCTTGCTACATTCCAACACTAAGCAAGAATCCCATTTCAGAGCCCTGGAGTCCTCAGCCATTAAAGGATTCTCACTAAAACAACTGCCCCTGATGAATTTTAATTGGATTGTTGTACGATTACATCAGTCACCTCATAAATTCAGAAGTTCAAAACAAACTTGACACAAAATGGCAACTCGTAAGTCAGCGCGAGCCACTCTCTAGTAATGAAGATGTGCAACCGTATACTACAAATAAAAATCAGTTATGTAACGACGCTAGGGAGCAATTCGAAGATGGCACTGCAAAGCATTATGTAATGAACATTACGTTTCTACGAAGTGGAGCTTCTGAAGAACGGGAAAATCCCCGAAAATTAAAGTGTATTGAGGTCTTTAGAGACTGTTGGTGGTTGGTGTTAGTGTTTTCCTTTTTCTTATACAATGTTTAATATTCACTACTGTAATCTGCGTTTGCCAATTTTCAAGTTTATGCCATCATCTTTCTACTTCAGCACGCTACTCTACAACAAAACCATCGTGTTGTTTCACCTCTTTCACAATTATTGTTCCCGTCCATGGAAAATCTTTTCTTTTGCTCGCCAACATGCCAAGCATAAAAAATTTACTTTATAAACGTTGCCCAAAAGGTCAAGTCCACAAAGCACTATCGGTTGACATCTGCTTTGATTTTGTATTATATTTTGGTTTTTATATTTTAATATGTATTTTTTTTTTTTTTTAGTTTGTGCGTACTATTTTGATGGGTTTGTTAAAACTGATTTTCCTTTAGGTTGATATTACGGAACTGAATGGAAACAACTATTTGTCGGCTGGTCAAATGCCACTTCCGGCTGTTTATTTCACCATGTCCATTCTGTTTTTCTTATCTGGTTGTTTTTGGATCTTCATACTGCGAAAGAGCAGGTAACTTTTTTTAAAGCAATAATCTTGGTTCTGACGAGCTATATTCATGCCTATGAGTGGTTCATATTTTTTGCAGTTTAAATAATGTGAACTGAAGCAGCTTGTAATTTTTCTGTTGTGATGTCTGTATCCATGATTAGTTTTGAAACCATTGTCTGATTCATTTCAAAATTTTTTTCACGTACCTTCTATGCCCTACTTGTGGATTTAAGTTCGTAATCATTAAAATTGGACAGGATGTTTTAGGAATTTTGACTCGAATGAGGAAAACTGTGCGTGGGCAGAGCGTAGTCTTGATCCCAACGTACCTTTTTAGTCCTTTACTACTAATGCACATTAATGATGCCAACTTCATCTGCCCCTTTAGGGGCTTGTACGTGGATTGTTTGAGAACGTGTAGTCGACGGAAATAGTAACTTAAGATCTGGAAATATTTCTTGTCCCGATATAGTCTATAGATTGACATAATTAACTTGGTTGAAGATGAAAGATATATTCTTTCGCTTAAGCCTTGCGATCCTTCAACACTTAAGGCACATTAACTCAAGTCTCTTAGTTGAGGGAAAAGCATTACAGTAGGGTCAATGTCAAACTCCAAGAGTGCATACTGAACTAAGGGCTACTTAACTGGAGCTGTTGTAATTCAAAGTAGCCAATTGACGACATGTCTATTTCTACTCTAATGATATCAAGATGGCGTCATTTTAAACATGATACTGCTCCCATTAGTGGTTAGGGAAGAGTGCTAAAATTTATAGTGAACAAAACGAGTTAACAAAGACCATGCAGAAAAACAATCGTGTGACTAAACCTAACAATGGGAACATAATAATAAAGCAAGTTGGATCCAGTATGCAGATCGCAATAGACAACTGGGAAAGGGTAACAATAAGGTTCGTAATAACAGCTGGCTAAAACAAAGACATAGTGACTAATTGAGTCAAGGCAATTAACAGTTAGTGATAAATAAAAGAAATTCGTAGGAACGCTAAATGCACAGGGCATGTGAATGTTGGCCCGAGTATCAACTAGCAAAATCCGACAGTAGCCGAATCCTTATTCAGAAAAATTAATGAGAAATTTCATTCAAAACACTTGACCTAAAACAACACTTGATACGTCTTTCATTTAATGGTTTGAAGACCATGGAATACACCAACTGTATGAATTATCCTTTTAGTTTAGTATATGCTTGTGGCTGAACAAGTAATATCAAAGATGTCGCATAAATTTTCAATCATTCAGCATATTAACCTTTAAAGCTGTACCGTATTAAAAATATGAAAGTTTCAAAAGTTACTATGAGAGTTCATTTCACAATTTTGTTCAAGTTTCGGTTCCATTTCATACTCAAAACTAAAAAATATTGAAAATTCTACCCATATTGTGTGAATTTTCTGCAATTCTTAGCAAGTAGACGAATCATACTTCAACTGTTCATTAGGCGTAGTACTTGTTTTTTTCTTTGGCTCACAACATTGCACACGCTTTGTTTTGAATTCGGCGGTCGTACCCTTCTGTATTTTTCGACGTCTCGCCATCTGTGCACAAGGCGATCGCTTAGGTCTTGTGAACCCTGTTATCCGGCACATAGTAATAGTATGTATCAGATAACAGGGTTCAAGGGTGCTTGGATGTTCATTAGAGATACTTTGTTGTTTAGATGAGTTTGAATCGCCAACAATTCTAGCTTGGTCAGATGTTTATCTTTCTTTGAAGTAAGATGTTTGAAGTTCAGCGTCAATTGGATCTGAAACTAGAACAAAATCGTTTACAGCAGTATGCTAAAAGGGGTCGGCTAAATTGAAAATGT